>CAEMYA010000092.1:4162355-4183112 GCA_903131615.1 Diplodus sargus
ATATATATATACACATATATATATATAATTACTGTTGGGATGAATTTAGTCATGATGGGACTTGATTGAGCAGGGTGTTGTGAGTAGTAGTTTTATTATGGAGTAGGGATGCTATGTAAATCGGTTGCTTACCCCTGGGTAAGAGGATTACGACAAGGGGTGGACACAGCAAGCAAACCTGTAATATATGATGCCAAGCAGAAGAAACATGCATCATTTTGATGTTCATTTTTGGCTGGACTGCATCAACAAAGTTTTGTTTCTTCAAATGTATTTTTGATATAGCAGTCTTATTGAGTCACAACATTGATGAGACAACACAGACGTCTGACCCACATCCCTTCACCGCCACGACAAAAGCAAACATACAACTAAACCAACAAAATACATAATGTACAGCAATCCGGTAGGGTTGTAGCGGCCCATCGAAATCAATATAATACTAAATAAATATCGCTGTGGGGTAAAAACATCCATCCATGTGATCATTGTTATACACCTCCATTCTGAAATTCTCATGGCACATACGTGTCACCTTTTCTGTCCAAACGTTACCTCCGTCTTTAACATTCAAAGTGAGAGAAAAAGTCTGCTAGCTGCAAAAAAGCAAATTTGATACTTTTAGAGGCTCTTGTTGTTGGGCCATGTTTTATGTGTTTCAATGGCGTCAATTTAAAGTAAACCTTTCTGCATTTTGCTGGTTACTGATATTTATGTGTTGTTTTTTCTTTGATAGCCAAAAGCAGAAAAGAAAGGGATCACAGCATCTTGGCATCATCATGACATCATCGTATATCAGTTGCAGGCCCCCGATAAAATCGAATTAAATTGTGTCGTGGCAGACTTTGTGATATCTGCAGTTGTGAAATTGTCGACCAAAGCTTTGATATAATATTGTATGGCGATGAGACTGATGATTTACAGCTCATAGCATGCAGTACACTGTCACATCACCACAAAAAACGTTAAATCAACCTCTATCACAGTTAAAACTTCAGATAACGGTACATGAAGAAGTAGTTCATCTTACCAGATTCTTGCATTCTAAATGTTTTAAGTGGTTCATTTTCTGTCAGCCATGTCTACAATACATTTTAGGATCTTTCATTCAGTAGTAATCTAGGATGTGGAGCTTCCAGCTCAAAATGGAATAATGTCAGGCATTTGCACAATTTGTTCCCCCTTTAGCATGACCTCCAACCAGACTCCATATTCTTCCAATTAAAGTTCCACCTTTCATCACCATTTATCTCTTGATATTTAGTTTTTTACATCCTCTTATAATGTCTTCTCTTTCTCCCCTCAGGCGTCAGCTGTGATGCATGTTTAAAAGGCAACTTCAGAGGTCGACGATACAAATGTTTAATTTGCTACGACTACGACCTGTGCGCATCATGCTATGAGAGTGGTGCAACCACAACCAGACACACCACAGAGCATCCCATGCAGTGTATATTAACCCGAGTCGACTTTGGTGAGTATGATCAATATTCACATCTGGCTAATTTTGAGCAGAGTGCCTGTCTGGCTTATGAACATATAGACTGTGTGAACTTGAACCACAAGAGCTGTCTGTCAGTCAGTGTCATGATATGATATTTGTTGCTGTCATTATTAATGTTTAGTAACACTTAACACCAAATGACAGATGTTTAACACTATAAGAACATTTACTACAGTTGATTGTAAGATTAGAATGACAGTATCTATAAAGTGTTTCTCATGGTGGTTTATCGCCTGAATGTCAGTACATTAAGCGATCAAAAAGTACGATTTAATCTGCATCTAATGACACCCTCATTAGATGCAGATTAAATGGTGTGTGTGTGTGTGTCTTTGTGCATATGTTGTAATGGTCGACAGACAGTAAAACAAAGAGAATGAATAGCTTCATGTGGAAATTTGAGAGGTTTTATTTTTCAAACTTGGTACAGGGATTTATTTGAATTTTAGAATATTGAGAATCACAGCCACCAGTCACATGTAATCAAGAACTAACAATACTATGGCACATCATATTAAGAATAAATCTTCAGTAGTGTCAGTTTTTGGAGACCTAGCACAAGTAAAATTGTTGCAGCACATGTTATCTTTTCCCGGCACTGGCCTTTGTTCGCTGATGGGAAGGCTGCTAATGTTGTAATGATGCCTGATTTTATCAAGACAGCCTGAGGAGTTTTTTGGGATCGTGTTATAAAGAATTTGATTTTTACAAGCCCGAAATTAATAATTTTGTAGTGGCAGTAATGGGGAAAGAGATATTCCAGTCCTAATTATACAATATGTACTGTAAATTCAGTTAAAGATAATTGTTTTTAAAGTTGTTTCAGTAGCTGGATGTAATCTCATCTTCTAGTAAAATGATGGTTTTGATTTAATGGATAATTTCACTGGATTTTGGATGACTGCTTTTATAACTAATTGTTGCTTTGAAATATGTTGCATTCAGCCTTTCACACATCGGAAATGCTGTTTTACGATGTGTGAAAAGAAAGACAAACTGTTGTTGTAAACACAGCAGAAGGTGCAAGCTCACAAAGAAGGCCGCTTTTTTGTTGTTGGTCCATTTTCAGTGTGCCTGAAGCGAACCAAGTGTTTTATGGTGAATCTCAGTATGTACTTAGTATTTTAATGTTTGAATTGGAACGTCAGTATTTTTTTGGATGGAAAGAAGAGCTGTTAAGAGAGCCACATGCTAATCTCTCTTTAAATTGACTGTACTAGTAGCTAGAGCTGAGCTGTAGAGAGGCTTCTTATAGGTGATTTCAGATGCAGACAGTAGGCAAGGAAACATGCATTTCAAACTGCTTTCCATGAAGCTGCGCCAATCAGTGTTTTTAATTGTAATGACTCTGCATGATGTCAAAAAGCTCACTTGAATGATGAAAGCAAAGGGGATAAATACGTACAGTAGAGAATAGGAGCTAGGGGTGATAAAAAAAGAATGAACGAGAGGAACATTTTAAAAAAAAAGAAATTGTGTTACACACTTCAAGAAAAAAAGTCGAAATAAAGCTAAAAATATATTTTTTACGAATAAACTCCGAATGTCGAGAATAAAAAGACCTGCTGCTCAGGCAGCTCGCACAGTTGTCAGTTGCTTGCCTTACTGGATTTGATGGACCAGAAGGATTGACCTCATTGTCGACATTTTGACTTCATTTACAAAATTGTATTTCAACTTTATTCTAGATAATTTGACCGTTCTCTAGAAGTACATCATGAAAAAAAGCGTAATCTTTAATTTTTTCCTCACGCCTGGCCCTACTACTCTTCCATGATTACCAGTCGTGTGACTCAAGAAATAATGACTTGGGTGTTAACTGAGAAATGGACCAAATGACTTGAGTCTTCACAGCACCGTTGCATGTCTTGGCGCACTGTTTTGGGTTTTCGGCTTGCAAACGTTAGACTTCTGGTTCAGCCTCACTGCTGTCATCAACCAGTTCTTCACGTTCCCAGCACCTAATGCTAGCCAGACAAAGGTAGCGACTTGCTGGTAAAAGATAATATAACATTTACAAGATAAGTGACCAGATATTTCTGTCAGATTTTGGTGAAAACCAAAACAGAGCCCCATCAGGTGCACACAAACACAACTTCAAATAAGATCTGATGGTGCTCTTTATCTACCGACTGTATATATAGCTAAATGTTTGCTAACATGTTCACAATGACATCTTTGGCAACAATATCACTTGCAGATTTGCAGGTTTAAGTAAACATGTTGAAAGCTAAATGCTACACTGTCATTAAAAGATTTGTTATGTCAGACACAGGTTAGCTTTGATAGATGCTCTGCATACAAGGTGGTGCCATGTGAGTAGGCTTTGGAAGGTTTTATTGTGAACCAATTCCTGTAATATGACAAAAGAAAAAGAAGTTCACTAGCGGTTGTCTCCTGTCATCTAAACCTGCCTGAATATTAACCTGTCAAAATAAATCTGGTCAAAATGGGCTTCAACCTGACTTGTGCAGTTTCATTTTGATGAAATACACCTTATTAAGCTTTATCATTGTCAAACTTCCTTCACCAGTATCCACCACTTTTGACTTTGAGATTTTATACAGCAATTTGGAGAAATAACTGTAATCCCAGCACTTGTAATGGACTTGCAGTCAAAACAAGTCAAAACACTGACACTGAATGTCCGTCTCGATCTCCCTGCAGACCTGTACTACGGTGGAGAAGCATTCTCAGTGGAGCAGCCCCAGGCCTTCACATGTCCCTACTGTGGCAGGATGGGCTACACAGAGATCTCCCTGCAGGAGCACGTGGCTGCAGAGCACACAGAGACCTCCACAGAAGTGGTAAGTTTGGCGCTGAAGTGTCACACACAGTCATCTATGAAACCTTGAATAGATGTTTGCACGGACCTGAACACCTGGAAACATTAACATTTGTGTTGATTTTTCCTCGTGTGCCTCAGAATTTGTTCTCAGTCTCTCACATTTGCGATTCCTGTAGGTTTTGAAAATGTGCTGTACCATCTTTAGGTTTTTTTAAATGTCTTGCTTCACAATGTCACAGTCGAAGTCTTGTTTTGATGTCATCTGAACTGCAAGTGATGTCAGGTACACTGTGCAGCTATATGTATAGATGCTAACTGTTTAGGTGCCAGGTTCTGTATAGGAAGATTTTTATCCATTGTTGTTGAACCGTCCATAACAGTCCAACAGCTTTATAGTGCGATGCTCATTCAGTAGCCAGCTGGTCAAAATCTTGCGCCTATATTACCTACAATGCAACTTAGCCACTGAGTGACATCACTGGAAACAATTTATCAGATTACATGCAGCTTCCTCCAGAGCCACAAAAGGCTTATACTAATTTTTTCATATATGCAGTCATGCTCCACAAGACCTGTACTTCAATGTGTACAATTAGTAGAGTTACCCTCAAACAATTACCCTGCTGTGTATTTGTTTTTAATTTTATAACCATGTCTACTGCGATCATCTCTCTGTGAGCTGCAGATTCTCTCCACTCATTACAGTGAGCTGAGAAATAAAATCAATTGATTGATTGATTGATTGATTGATTAGTTAATTAATACAAGCAAACAATTCACATTTCTACCAGTGCTGTCACTTTGTTCAGCCTATCAGCTCAGTTAACAGACGGCCTCCCAGGTGCACTTCTGTGAACAGAGACGCAGAATCCAGTTTGTAGTCATGGACTGGCAGCAAGCGTCATGTGAAAAACATTATGAAGTTAATGATCATAAGTTTGTTTCCATTTGTCATGTTATGCTAGCCTTCAGAGTACGACATTGAGTCATGTGCTTTGATGGAAAAAAGGGATGTTCGGGAAGTCCTTCACCAAGCGGTTTTGACCAAGTCAACGCTGGAAGTTAGCTGGGTTAATTTTGATGGTCATCCGTTTTAAATACAGGAACTGAACAAAATCACATGATTCTAACCGCTCATATGTGATACTGTTTGCCAGCAGACTATCCAATTGTTGATTAACTCTTCAAACATTCAAAATTGGTCCTGAGTTTTGACACACTCAACACAGCTGGAGCTTTTCTGAGATTAGTTCTTCGTGATCAAACATGGCATTTGTACAGTAGATATGTTCCAATCTCAGTGTTTGTTCAGGAGGACCCAGCACCAACTGATGAATGTTGTGCAGTGAAGTGTGCTGATATTAACATGTCCACTCTCTCTTCCTGTCCTCTAGATCTGCCCCATATGTGCAGCGCTGCCAGGTGGCGACCCGAATCATGTGACAGATGACTTTGCTGCTCATCTCACACTTGAACACAGAGCACCCAGAGACTTGATATCCTTCTCAAGTAGTAGTCCATTCTGCTGACATGACCACAGCTTAGCTGCAATATTGACTGTATAAAAAACAAGGTGAATTTGTGTTTTAGTCTGTTGTACGAACAGAAGAAGATATTTCAAGGTTTCTTTGTCCAAATTATTCAGACATTTATGCTCATGGATGTGGGAAAAAGCAATGCTGTCTGCGTCCTCCAGATTGTTTTGTCATTTTCAAGATTAGTGCAGCAGGGAGGCGTCTGTTTACTGAAACTGACATTTGTTGACATTTTGCTAATCACATTTAAGCCTCCTGTGGTAGTTTTCTAAATCATCATGGTGGGTGAAAATAAATGAGGGAAAATATCAAAATATGTGCAATAATGATGCCAATGCTGTAGTAAAAATTATTATCAAAAATGACAGCAGTCTATTGAAACAATGAACTTTGCTAGGAATAAATTATCCTAAGCATAATTTTTATGCAGTATATTCTGTAAAAATAGACTATCATATCAGTGCATATCAGATAACATATACACCAATACGATTCGATATCAGTGATAGGCCAGTATGGGCTGATAATATTGGTCAGGCTCTAGTTTTTAGTGTCTTAACAACCCCTGGCCCCACGTTATCTTGCAATATAATATCTCTAATGATTTTTAATTGGTGAGGTCTAGGGATGCACTGATCCAACTTTTTCAGTCCAGATACCGATGCCTGGGCTTTGTGTATCTGTTGATACCCGATACCGATCTGATACCGTTGTTGAATTAATAATAAACTGTATACCTTCCACCTTATACCTTTCTTCCACCATGTGGAAGAGACTAAAGGCACCAAACTTTCCTAACTAACCATTACTTTCCTAACTAAGACAAAATAATCGGTTACCAAACATTGTAAACATGTAAATAGAATTTGAATTCTTATTTATTGGGCATTAAAAAACAATTGTGCATTCAAATCTAAAACAGGATGTAATCAAACTCCTTCTTAAATTAAAATAAATAAAATGCAGCCGCAGAAACAAAACAGTGTATTGGGTGAACATACAATAGTTATCAAACAGTAACCAAACATTGTTAACATGTAAAAAATATATTAAGTGCAAAGTCCTGCAAACAGGAATTAAAACTAAAATAGAGCAGCTGAACCTGTGAATAAACTAATAAAAAGTTGGTCAAACAACAACTTGTGCTCTTCCAGCATGCAACACATATGCTGCTGATGAAGGACATAGGATGTGCTGCGGCCCGTGGATCTGTTAATTCTTCCGATCTCCAATCCAGCTATTTTGTCATTATTGGGTACGATATCCAATCTTAATATCGGATCGGTGCACCCCTAGTGTGGTCTAAAGATTTTTGAGTTAAGAAGAAAGCGAGCACTGGTATCATATCAGTACTTGGTATTTCAGTCGGTATCTGGAGAGAAAAGCTGAATTGGTGCATCCCTAATGATTTGCATTGTTTTTAATCAGCTGTTCTACTGGCATGTCACATGCAGTGCGCTGACCCAAATTTCTGCCAACTGCAGAAGGCAGTAACTATTCGTGGCACAAAAAATTGTGATAGAATAGAAGTGAAGAAGGCGAACATTGTAAACAATGCAGGGAAAAGGTCATTAGACAGTGTTTTGTTATAGAAAGAAGTAAATTCACACAAGATTCAGTTTTTTAATCAGACTAATTGGGAAAATGGCAACTCAAGCGAACAGTTTTCTTACGAGTTATGGTCTTCTCTTATCAGTTCAGCTATCATTAAGTTCTCTCTACTGGATTTCAACCCTTATTTTCCAAGAAAAAGCTCTGAATCGGAGGCAAATCGGTGCTCCCTCACATGTGTGAACTGTTCAAAGATGCAATCCAGGAGCTCGCCGACACACGCTGGATATCCTGCATGGTGGTTGAGCCGCCGAAGGGTCAGGGAGCCATTAACAAGATACAGCCAATGAGAGCAGACTTTCCTCTCTCCCTCTGTGTTCTGCCTTCAACCGCAGAGGCTCCCTGAACCCAGTCTCATCATGCATCTATGTGTATGTAGCAGGCACAATAATGACCTATATTCTCTCCATGAGAAAGTGTATGTATCAGAATACATACGCACAAGCGTTTCTGTGTTTGTCACCCTGTTGTCCTCGTTGAACAACAGAAGTCGTTACACATTTTCAGTGCAAAAATAATCCTAATCCATTTTCTCACTCATGTTCTTTTCTCTTAATTGTTTCTCTGCCTCAGATCATTGCACAAAGAACTTGAACGGCGTCATTCCTGTTTCACATCTCGCCAGTGTGATCTTGTAACGTGTGACCCACGGTCGTTGATCAGTAATGTAGTATGAAAACCATAACAAGTGCAGTACTCTCGATTGCAAGACAGAAACTTGTGTTGTTTGAACACATAAGCCATCTGATGACTTAAAAAGTCTTGTAGCGTGGCCACAGTGTTTCCCAATGAACTATGAAATCTCAATCTTGTGGCTTTGTTGAACTGTATTAGTCAGTTTAATCATGTTCCAGAAATCTGCACTTGTCCCCTTCAGTCCTTTTAGAGGTTCAAAATGCAGTTCATATCTAAATTTACCCACATAAATACAAATTGTTCAGCAAAGGGAGCACTTGAATTTCTAAGGTAGGGAACATTAAATTCAGTTATTTATCCAAATGATGTGCAGGATTTGAATGGTAGAATCCGCTTCTACCTGTCAGGAATCAGCTGAAATACTCTGCGAGCTGCACTTTGGGATAGACTCAGAGCACTAAGACAGCAGTCTGTCTATTTATAGGATACTTGAATAAGTGTGGCGGAGAAAACAAAAGATGCAAAATTGTGTTTAAATGAAACGGACTGAACAAGTGCATTCTAAGTGCCAGAAAATAGGCCCTTAGCTTTTGTTTGTGAGCAGAGCCTTGTGCATCATGTAACATGAGAGCATCATGCAAATATGTTGCAGATTGCAGCTGCTACAGAGGCCTGAGTGCAGCGAGCACCAGGAAATAGTAATGACAGAATTTGGTGATCAGCAGAGAATTCATTTTTGATTTTGGCTCATCTTTTAGAGAGTTTACAGGAAACAAAAAAATAAACAATCGTGGGTTTTGGACTGTTGGTTGGACAAAACAGTCAGACTGAAGAATAGCTTTAGCTCTAGAAGCTACCGAGTGTATCCAGATATGATGTTTACAGTGAAAATATTTTGTTGCACCGTTGTTCCTTAACAATGACCTCCACGATGAGTCCAGTGGGGTGCGGCACGTGAGGAGGATGTTCCACCCTGGGCGTGGGCTCGGAGGTCCTCGAGCCCGCAGGTCGAACATGCACTTCACCAGCAGCACCACAGGGGGGCTCTCCACAAGTCAGAGCTCTTCACAGAGCTCCAACTACAGCAGAGAGGCCATGGACCCCATAGCAGGTCAGTCACACCACACACACCGACATGGAGGAGGAGTCGTGGTTACACGGTGAACCAGTGCTGACATGTATGATAGAAACAGTACAGACTCTCTGGGGCACAGAACAAGAAGCTGATGTAGGTCAGACACAAAAAAAACAACTCCATTCTTGTCATTAGTACAGTCGGGCTTAAAACAATTACCTTCTTGTTGTGGTTAAACTCAGTATCACTCAGCTGCACCTGCAGGAGGTCTGACACACAAAACACTGTGTTCTGAACCAAATCAGGCATAAACAGATGCATTTAATAGGTGTCATGAACAAATCCTTTCTCTCTCTGACACACACACACACACACACACACACACACAAATTACCTGCAGTAGCAGAGATCTCATCCATGCCTGGTCTTTGTTTGTCTCCATTTAAAGATGGTCTATGTAGTAAAGTAATGTGTGGGCAGAGTTGTTGCTGTGGCAATTCCTTGTTTATCCTGTTCCCAATTTTAATCCGGTTCAGTGCTTGGCATTTGCCATGTCAGCTCCAGCTGTGCCATAATGAGGGTCCCTGTTCTGACTGCCTCACAAACAGGGCACCAGTCTCCTCTCTAATGACCCGACTGGTCGAGTTGTAGCCTAAAAACCTCACTGCCAAAGTCTAGTGTGTCTTTTTGAGATACAATGCCATACTTGTGACTTTAGATCTGAGGCTGCACAGGGGTCTGCTAAATTGCTGTTGTGGGTGCAGCTCTGTGACAGAGAACCTGATGAGTGCTAGTTTTTGGAACAAACCGTTTGACCAAACTTATTTCCTTGTTATTTAATATGAGCTTCGGCAATTAATCAATTAGTTGTCAACTCTTGAATTAATGGCCAATTAATTTGGAGAATGGAATAATGTTTCAGTATCTAAAGAAAAAATGAAGGCAGTGATTCCAGCTTCTTAAATGTGAATATTTTCTGGTTTCTTCTTACACGTAAATTGATTATTTTTGGGTTGTGGACAAAACAATATCATCTGGGGCTTTGGGAAACAATGATGGACATTTTTTACATGTTTTTTTTTTGCCATTTCATTGACCAAATCAGGAACATAATCAATAGATTAATCAACAATGTAAATAATAAAGTTATAGCCCACATTTATTGTTGTGTATTGACTGTCAGGCTTGTCTATTGTAGGCCTAATGTACATTAACCATTTCTGTGCTCCTTGTTGATCTTAAGCCTTTTTCTTTTACATTCTCATCCTCCAGAGCTGCTGTCCCAGTTGTCGGGGGTGCGGCGTTCAGCGGGTGGTCAGCTCAGCTCGGGCCCCTCAGCCTCGCAGCTCCAACAGCTTCAGATGCAACTTCAGCTGGAGCGTCAGCAGGCCCAGGCGGCACGTCAGCAGTTGGAGACGGCCCGAAACGCCACCCGGGGCGGCGGCCGAACCAATGCAATCCTAAATACCAATTCAGCCGCTGCAAACCCCAACCCCAGCGCCAACCACAATACCAACCCCAGTCCCAACCCGGGTCCACCTGAGTCCAACACACAGCATAATGCACATAGCTCCCAGTTTCTACTCAGCAGGTGCGGCTGTTACTCTTATTTCTGGATCGACTTGAACTGTCCTGTTTTATCTCTATCCGCCTGTCTTTATCTCCGTATGAACTCTTACACGATCCTCTTTTTTCCCCCGCAGGCTGAGCGAACCGCGGCTGTCTGAGGCGGAGCGGCAGGCGTGTGAGGCCCAGTGGGCCGACAGGAGCCTGTTTGTGACGGAGCTGCTGCTGTCAACGCTGCTTCCCGACGAGGACGCATCGGCCTCCTCCTCCGAGGACGAGGACGACTGTCATGGCTCATTGCGGAATTTCGCTGACTTCGAGGCCATGGGCTGTGTTGAGGTCATGACCTTGGACGTGGCACTGGAGAACCTCAACCTCAAGGAGACGACCCCGGCTACCAAGACGACGAAAACGACGACTAAAACGGCGCCAACGAAGAAAGAGCCCCCCGCGCCGCCCCTTTGATGACATGGCCACTCCCTCCCCTCAAACCACCATTGTAACTGGCTGACTGCTGAGTCGGTCCAACTGCCAATGGATGACAAAAAAGACTGCAGTTCTTTTTGGCTTTGTTTTATTATTATTTTTCTCAGTGATTGTCATTTCAGCTCTGTCGCTCCCCACTCGACCCCATGTTTATTACGTTGTGTACATTGAATAAAAGTAGTGAGACGAGAGAATGTGAAAGCAAGCAAGCGTGGTGGGTGCGTGAGAGAAAGAAAAATAACTATATAAATATATTATAGAAAAATCTATATGAAAGTTGATAATCAAATCCACATAACCCGTGTTTCCTCTAGCAGATGAGCAAAGCGTAGTTAGCCGTTTTTAAGAGACAAACACGTCACACACTCACCCAGGGAGAGGAAGCAGACAGAAACCTCTCCGATAAAAACGCTGCTGTGTATTTATAGTTATTAATTAAAGTGCTTGGATGGTTTACCACAACTTAAGCATGAGCTTAAATCACCATGTGCCCATTTTTAACTGCACAGTCACTAGACGGGGAGGTCTTTCTCTTTTCGTTCAGACACCTGAGTAACTGTAAATTAATGGTGCTGAGTGCCACGTCACGGGCATTTCTGCACCACACACACACACACACACACACACACACACACACACACACACACACACACAGAGAAACAGACTGATGGCTGCATTTGGTTACATTCATGTCCAGTCTCAACCCCCTCCCCCTTGTGTGACATCACCTGTTTTGGGTCATGTGACCTTGCTTTATATCGACTGTGGGCACTTTGGTTTTGAATTGCATATCCAGTGTCCATTTGTGTACACTACAGATGCTCTACATCCACGACTTCGGAGGCAAACGGAGGTGACACCATCTCTTCAAATGTGACCATTTTCAGGCCTTTT
Source organism: Diplodus sargus (assembly GCA_903131615.1). Lineage (NCBI taxonomy): Eukaryota > Metazoa > Chordata > Actinopteri > Spariformes > Sparidae > Diplodus > Diplodus sargus. Next base: position 4,174,451 of record CAEMYA010000092.1, read on the forward strand.
CTTACACGGAAGAAACACAACACGCATACGGTTGTTTTATTTTATTTTATTTTTTTGTTTGTTTGTTTTATTTCTCTCTCTCTCTTTTACAGAAGACCAGATGCTTCTTTCTCAAGCTTCCCGTGATCTGAAATTAATCTTCTCTCCATTACTCATGAATGCAAAGATTATTTATAATGTGACTTGAAGGAGAGGATCCTGTAATGCTCTTTCCATTAACTTTCTCTCAGTCAAAAAAAGATCTTTGTATGCCTCCACTGCTACCTGAAGAAATGCAATGTATGTCTTTGGCTCGGCAAACAAGCCAAATCACAGGGTAATCATTTAAGTTTGGAGGACAATAAAAATGTTTTGGATGGAAATGAACTAACCCAATCCTGCTCTCTGGTTTGTTGTTTTTACTTTTGTTGTTTTTTGTTTTTTTGTTTTTTTTCTCAGTTGCTAACTTCTTGGTGAGCATGTACAGATATGGTTAAAAAAAATAAACACCTATCTTACAGGTCAAGTTCAATCTCAGTTAGTCTTGTCATCTCCTGATCCATGTCCTCGTTCAACAGCGGCGCCAGATCAACAGCTGGGCCAACTTCCAGCTGTGATGTTTCAGTGAAGGATAACGATGTGCTGTGGAAAATTGTTGCTGTCCAGGAAATCCAGTCCAGTCATTCATGCAAACCAGATATTCAGTCGCATTCACAAAATGCCTAAAATAGAGCAAAAAAATGGCCGTGTCCTTCTCATCCAAACTGAATTCTGTCTGTTATATTTGGAAACAGACCATGTAGGGCCCAACAAATCTCAGACATCAAAGTAAAACATCCATGACATGTCTGGAATAACAAAACCTCTTCTGGTTTCTGAGCACGGAAGTTTATTCTTGATGTTTGGGAACAGTGTAAAAAAAAAAAAAAAAAAAAAAAAAAAAAAAAAAAAAGGAAGATCAAAAGGTCCTCTTACTTGCTTTTTTAAGGCTTAAAAACTCCAGTCGTCTTCCTTTGATGGTGTTTTCCCCTCATCTCTCATTTCGTCTCTTATTCAGATATGAAAACAAACTACAGTCATGTAGAAGGAGACCTAATAATATTCAGACATGTTTATGCAAAGATAAGGGGTGCAACCAGGGGCTCAATAAGAAATCCAAATATTATAAAAATTGTAAGGGAACATGTGTTGTTACTCCAGATGCAAAGGAAACATCACATCATTGTCTTCATATATTCCAGGGAAAACGCTGATTTGTTTGCGCATTGTTCAGCCCGAGGTGCAACCAGGAAACCGAAACACATTAATTTCATCCTTTTGGGTGCTGTCGCAGGAGGAAAAAGGCACGGTTTAAATTCAGCCGGATGCCCTGAAATCTCTACAGAGTACGGCAAAATATATCTGCATGGAAAGATCTAAAGTCAAGAAATCTGCTTTCAACAACATGTATGCTTGCGAAAGGAAGTGGTTAGTCGGTTTTTAAAGGATAAGGAAACCTGTCGAATTCATACACCAAAGAAATGGGCAGCATATCAACACAGTAACTGCTAACTCTTGCTGCCGTTAGCCAGTTAGCACCTTTAGCTGTGCAGCTAGCAGTCTGGACTGGGAGCTCGAAGCAGCGGGGAGAAGCGCCAGAACAGGAGCCAAATGAGTGGACAGGATGGGTCAGGGTTCGCTGGTTAGCATGCTGGCTTCAGTAGTTATCTGTGCAACGCGACATGTAGACGTCTTTTACACGTCTGTTGATATTTTACTTACACTTGTAAGATACAAACTAGAATTCTTACATCTTGCACCTTTAAGTGGTTGTGAATGTCACTCTGAAACAGAAGGGATATAATCACAGTTGATCAGTACAACACATTAGGAATTATAATGTAAACCAGAAAAAAAAATACCCCTGCTGTATTAATTAGCATGAAGGACAAAACACAAGCTTCTGCCTGTTCAGAGTTTTTCCATTCATTTCCATCTTGAAGTGAGGCTGATTTGAAGGCTGGGGTAAAGTGGACTTCCAAGTCCTAATCCCTGATGAGACTGTTCATAGTGTGCAGGAGCCACACTCCATCACAGCTGAAGGGCTTTTCTGTTGTCGATCAGGATGAACCACAAGAGCCACAAATGAGGAAATCAAGATGAACACGTAACTCTCTGAACAATGTCACTGCTCCTGAGACTGCAGGGAGGTTCCAGAATGGTTTCCATCTCTTGTTGGTTACTGATTTAACCGACATGAAATGGGAACCATTATCCCGTCGAATGTAAATGGTGTCACTCGCTGTGTGCCAGAATCAAACCAGCATTTTTTTTCGCCGTTGCCGTAGAGACGTCTTAAATTAAAGCCAGCGCAGACAGGCCGCAGCGCACAGTGCTGGGAACTTAAAGTGCAATCCGTGCCAAGTCACTGAATTATTATCTGAGCTTGAAACCCCTAAATAACAGCAGCCTGCAAAGATCTGGCAGAGTCGTTGAGTGTGTCCAGGGCGGTTGCTACAGGAAACCGAATGCATGCGAGGTGGACGGAAATGAGCAGCTATGACCACGACGATAAATGTTTTAAGGGCACAACATTATATTACTGTTATTAAGTTACAAAACCAAAAATAAAGTTAATGTAAATGTCTGGACAACTACACAGGTTTTTATAATTTTTCTTTTTTAAAAATCAACAAAAATACAAATCAGGAGTTTTTCATAGTATCATAATGAAAATAACAGGAAATAGAATATCACCATTTAAGTGCTGCTAACTGTAGCTGCACCTAGCCCGTTAGCTCAGTTAGCCGCGCAGTGAGCGGTTCGGCCTCGAAGACCAGGCAAGTGTTCGTGTTTACATCGCCGGCACAGGAGCTTTGGACTGCGACGGGCTGGGGCTAACAGGTTAGCATGCTTACTTCCGTGAATATCACTGCATCCCAACATATAGACATCGTAATAAAAAATATATATATATATATTTTAAGAAATAAGTGCACTTTTGTCCTTTTGGGATGTTCAGTGTTGCTCTTTTTTGGGGTTTTTGATTTACAAACTCTGAAGTGGTTTAAAACTCACATGTGCCTCCTTGGCAAGAAGAAAGAGGTCACTAAGAAAGACCAGCTGGAAATCTGCTGTTAATATAAGCTGTTATTTTAAGGTAAATTTAAAAAAGTGACATAATGTTGCTTTATACGTCGATTACATTAAAAGGACAAGAGCCAAGACAGTCCGTGGTATGCAGGCAGTTTCAGAATCCAAGGCATTCTGATAATGTTAAAAAAATCCTTTACCATCTTCATGGATATGTCAACATGTTTCTATATATATATATTTAATAAAGAAATACAGAAGATTTGAAACCAAGCTGCCTGCTGAGTCAGCACTGCCATACAGCCTGAGCCAGATAATCTGTCTTCTCTATCTCATGTACCTGATCAGACACAGTGATGTACGACGTATATGTTGAGACTACACTTTCTAATCTTGCTGCAGCTGTACATTGTGTGTGTGCATAAAGTGTGTTATGACAACACAAAGATTTTATCATGCACGAGAAAAAAGACAAAAGGTTAGAAACTCTTCCACTCGTGCACATCCTCACACAATAAAAGACAACTCGGTGGCATTTAGGTATTCTTTGTAATTTTAATTCCCATAATTTAGTTTAAATGCAGACATTTTTTTCCACTAAAATCTTAAATAAAACATTACAGTACGATATATGCAAATCAGAAGAGCTTTTAAGATTTTTGTAGAAGCAGGCTACAGTTTTCTTTAGATTTTTTTTATTTTTTATATTCGTTTATTTTTTTTTAAACTGTTTGAAGGACCGGACAGTTAGATAGCAGTAAACAGTAAAAAGACAACACAGAGCTGTAAAGCCTGCAGGCCAGCCAAGGAGCACATTCTATTACAAAACAGACCAGAAAACTAGAGACAGCACGCCACATCCAGATGAAGGTCTGAACTGATGCCCCTCCACCTCCGAGAGGTGGTGCTAGTTCCATAACAAACAGGAGAGGGCGCTATTACACCAGGGCAGGTGGAGCTACACGACCACAGAGTGACAGCACCTTCAAGAAGAAAACCGTTTGTATTGCACATTCAGGGAGGAAGAAATGGCACGTCCTGTTTATATCTCTAGTTTTTCCTCGATAAAAACGTTACAAAACAGTTAGAACCGCGGTAGAAGCACAGAAACTCCCTCAATGGCAATCGCACCGTTCGTCGATTCACACCGATCAGTTGAAACGGACTGGTCTACAATGCTGTCCCTCTCTGCGGGGAGGGGAAGTGGCGGACTCCGCCATCTGGTAACGCGTTAAAAGCTAACAAAGTTTCTCTACAAAAGATCAGCGCAATTTTTAAAAAAAATTTTAATCTGTGGTGGAATTATTGGCTTTCAGGCTACAATTTGATCAAAAAATGTGTCAATGAAAACATTTTCAGCTAAGGTCTGAATCATCTAAAGGCCCCGAAAACCTTTACGTCAGTCAGCGTCTTACAATGATCAAAACAAACCCACACAGATCTGATTAAGCAGATTAGCTGGGTTTGAGTTTTAATAAAATCGTACCTATACATGTGTTATTTTCTCTTTCCAAACTTCTATTTTAATTGTGGCTTTTTTTAGCGAAAAATACCAAATGTTATACAGAAATACGCAAGATTTGAAACCAGGTTTTCAGGGGCTACTTGTCTGATTAGCTGCTTGATCAACTTTGCTATAGCCGCTGTTGTCAGACGTGGTTTAACGCTGCCATCAGAGGGCGGTTTTCACTTTCCCTCCCCATCTTGAGCAGTGCATCCCTTTTGGCCTATCAGGACTGAGAATGCATGGAAAAAAACAAAAAACAAAAAAGAAACCACAGCGCGAGTTGCACAGAGGGGGGTTCTGCAGAGCACGGTGAACCTGGAGCAACAAATAAATCTCACGATTCCAACGAGAGGATTCAGAGTCATTACGTGGTTTTCACACGAGAGCAACACATGTTCAACCAACTCCAGCCAGACAATACATAGCGTATTTAATTTAAATTGGCTTCTACAGAAACGCATAAAACATATTTCTCAAGATGAATAGATAAATACTTTGTTAGCGTTCAACAGCATCGGCTGTCACGACGTTATACTGCACACTCACGGTAGCTTCTGTTGCATGCTAACAAAATGATCAGTTGACATCAAATGTGACCATCAACTTAACATCAGTTAGTTTTTTTTTTTTTAAGCATTTCTAAAGAAAAAATGAAGATACACTGAGAATTGGAAGCTAGCGAACTGAAGCTAATCTGGACGCTCTGGTAGTGTAAAATCTGACGACGTCTGGTCGACAGTTTCTGTCAAGTTGGTGAACATGTTGAAGATGCAACATGTAACTACTTTTAGCTTGTTAGCTCATTTAGCTGTGCAGCTAGCCTGATTGCCTAGAGAGTGTTGACGTTTGCACCTGCTCGAGCGAGAGCTTTGGACCGTTGGGAGAAAGAGGTTTTTTTTGCGGTTAGCTAGCTAGTTAGCATGCTAGCTAGACATCTGTAGAAGCCTGAACGGTCATTTCTTCACCTTCAGTTGATCATTTTAGTTCATTTATTTTGAGTGTTTTAAACTAAAACTCTATCATATTCCACCTTAAAGTAAGACTAGGTCATTTCTGAAACAAGACTAACTATATTCTCATGTACATCTGTTAAAGTTTGCTTGAACACGTACTGTTTGCTCTCGTGGCCGCGGCGGCTGTTACACCGGCTCACAATGGGACAATGTGGAGAAACGTCTCTGATGTTTTGGGAAACAAGGCCAGACGTCTTGTGCATCAAAGATTTTTCTTTCAAACAGACTTCCTCCCGGCTCCTGTACAGGAGTACAAAGAGTATCTGAACTCACCGGCCCGGCTCAGCGCGCCCCCCCCACCGTGCAACACACGGCCTGTGAAAGAGTAAAAAAAAAGGGTGTGAGCCTCAAGAGTGGTTACCTGCCAAAACAAGGAAACAAATGTCCTCACAGTCCAGTTTATCAGTCACCAAGTGTAAGATTTCGAGTTTCTCAACTAGATTTCAAATAATTTGCCTCCGGCGAGCGGTCGTCCAGGTCTTGGCGAGATGCTGTCCTGCTCTCACAGCTCATGATCGAAGCGGTAGGGAAACAAAATTACAAAGTGTTTTCATCTAAAATTCAAAAATAAAAATGGTAATTTAAAAATCTGATCTATCGGCAACCGACACGTCAATCTACATGTTAGAGGAACACACCGGGGCCTCAGAGGGAGTGTGTGACACGTGGCACCAGCGAGGCGAGACACCCTGTAATAAGACGGTTTTCTCATAACAACTGGTCCCTGTTGTCCAGTTCTACTGACCCCCCTACCCCCCTAGCAGTGTGTCCTCCAAAACGTGTCTGGAAGCTCGCCCAGGTTAAAACTCAGATATGGTAGAAAAATATATAGTCTTGATGAAATTTCTCTAAGTCATTCTCTTCATTACTGAATTGCACCCATACATGTAATGTTAAGTAGTAGCAGTGTAAAGTGACGGGGATCATGATTAGCACGACTACTACGACAAAGAAAATAAAAATGAGTCACGCTTGCTCTCGTTCTCTCTCTCGTTCTCTCTCTCTAGACACTTCAGGTTATTTATTTTTTTTTTACTTGCACTTTTAAAGTTCATGGTTAATAGTTTGTCTTTTCATTGGCATCATTAGGCAACAGTTTTATTTTTTTTTTCAGATACTCTACAATATGGTTACGATGTAAACACCACAGTACTTAATAATTTTACCGTATCTGCACGAAATAAAAACACAATGTTACAAGGCAAGTGGCTACTTAAGCATAGATTTGTTCATGAGAAAGAAAACAAAACAAAAAAAATAAAAAATAGGAAACACACCACAAGAACGAAAGAAAAAAAAGAAGAGAAAAGTTGCAACACCTGGCATCGAGTTTGTTGAAATAAAAAAAGCTTCAGACTTTGTTCATCTACAGGTCAGGTGACCCTGTTAAAAAGCTGGTGATGATCAGTACTAACCCCCCCACAACCACCCAGCCCCGTCCCGATACCATCTCATTCAAACATAAAGAGCCCAAGACAGAAGTCTGCTCCGCCCTGAACCCGACTCCATGACATCCACCTAAACTTTAGCACTTCAATTGAAACGCAGGTGATCAATACGCTAAATGCTTCCACAAACAACAACCAGCCAGTTTTTTTTTTGAGGAGCTACACGTGTGGCCGGGGGGGTTCAATCCCCCTTTTTTCTCTCTCCACCTCTGCATAACCGGCTGAGTTGATAATACTACGGTTTTGATATGACACATGATAGCTGTCTGACACGACAAGGCTTTTTCGACTTTTTTCGGAGGCGTCCCGAGAGCCACGCCCCAGGTTTGTCGCAAGAAGGAGTAATGAGACAGATATAAAAAGAAAAAACAGAACTCAGGGTGAGAGATCCGAACTGATCCGAACCGATCCGAACCTGGGACAGTGTAGAGGTCGATCATTGGCAGGGAGCCTTTACGATATGAGGAAAATGACTCCGGTAACTCAGCTTTAGAAAAAACTAAAAAGGCATATGGATGGAGATATGTGAACGCTGTTTTGAGATGTCGTCAACGTGTTTTTGTCTTATTTTATTTTTTTTTGCGTTTTGGCTTTCTGCCGCAACCGAAAACCTCAAAAAGAGCGACTGAAAAACGTTCTGCCTCAACCCGAAGAAAAAGGACGGAACAACATCTACGCGCTCGATTCATTGCTTTGAACGGAGACGCCAGCAGCCTTGTCGAGTGTGCGCGTTCACCGAGCGCCTGTGTGTACTCTGGGATTAAATATACTCTATCAATATGACAACGTGAAGAGGCGACGCACCCCTCCGACCCCCTTTTCACAATGTTTAAAACAAAACCATGATCCCGCCCCGCCCCCCCAAAACTCTTTCAGGACAAGTATTTACAGTACAAATTACAGTATAATACATCATTAAAAAATATGAGATCCATCTTCTAAAAACGTACAGGAGCTCTTGACAAAAAAAAAAATCAACTCTTTAGCAAATCAGGTTTCTATGGTATCATGTGAAAAAAAAAAAAAGCAGAGTGACAGTCCCACCACCCTCTTCTTCTCTGAGGCGTCCGTCCCGTTTGGCCATGGTTGTACCTGGAGAGCATGTTTTAAGAATGACGTGATGGATGGGGGTTGGTTGACCACACGCACATCTTTGCTTCTTTTTTTCGTCTTTTTTTTTTTATACTTTAAAGCAAGCCGCAATACGACAAATCACACTCAATCCAGTATAACAATATGTACAGGTTGTTTTTTTTTTCCTGGCATTTTGGAACAAGAGTAATAATAATAATAATAATAATAATAATAATAATAATAATAAGCACTTGACCAACGATGCTACCGGGCAGAATGATACACTGCAGGGCATGTTCGTCGGATCAGGTGTGCAGAATTAACTGTTTGATTTATTTGTCATCGTGTGCTGTCTGGTTTTTGTTTTGTTTTTTTTGTTTAAAACTCGTGATTTGGAGACAGAAGGTGAACGCCGCCGCGTCTCCAGCAAGCGTCGTCCTTGTTAAACCTCCCACCTTATTGTCGTTATGTACAGCAGATTTAATGGTTTTCGGTGAACGCGGTGGTTACACGCTTTCTTATGCACACCACGAAACGAGAATAAATTAAAAAAAAAACGATCAGAAACT
>CAEMYA010000092.1:4183134-4223812 GCA_903131615.1 Diplodus sargus
TCAAAATGAGCCAAAAAAAAAAAAGATCTCTGGACTACGGAGCCAGGCAGCATATGAACCAACCCTCCTCACATCCACAGGACAAACCAAGTCCATCTGTAAACCTCTCAACTCCACGTCACCCCCTGCCCTTTTCCCTCTCTTCGCTTCAATCTCTTTTCTCTGCAAACCCCGACACTCGAGCTGTGATTTTTACCCAAGTTTCCCTCTCTCTCTCTTTTACTCTCTTTCTCTTCTTCTTCGTCCCTCCCTGCCGAGCGCCCTCAGACGAAGGGCAGGATGCCGTAGACGAACAGGGCCATGACGGCAGCGCTGAACAGGCCGGCCACGGGAACCGTGACAAACCACGCCAGGAAGATGTTCCTGAAGAGGCGCCAGTCCACTGCTTTCTGGGAGCGGATCCAACCGACGGCCACGACTGAGCCGACCTGGAGGGCCGCAGGCCCGGAAGGGGAGAGAGGACACAATCAGAAGCAGCACAGAACAAAAGTTCTGAAGAGGCAAAGACAATGTGAGGAGCTGCAGGATGTTCGGGCTTTTCTGATAATTGAGAAAATTCATATATTCAAGCGCCTCAGAATTGTAACCAGTGTATTTATATAATGGACTTACTTATATTTTCGTTGTGTGGACCAAAAGAAACCACACGGGTAACATCTGAACAGAAAAGCCCGAACAAGACCTTCAGCTCCTCAAGACCAGCTCGGTCCAAAATGTTAATCAGAGCAAGCCGATTGCAAAAAGTTAAACACTACTCCAATATTATTTCTGGGGGCGCGGACGTCTGAAATCAGCAGTTTAAGGTCTAAAGGATAATCAGATGGTTTTCCCTCTGAGCTTTAAATTTAATTCTTAGAAATTCATTTTGAAGGGTTTTTTTTCTGAGGTCATGTGATTTTTCTGCTCATGTCAGACGTCCACTAATGAACCTCTTCTCTCACCTTTTATTCAAGGAATCAAAATCAGCCCTCTGTTGAGTAAGAGGACACATTTGAGACGACACCTCGGCGCGTCGGAGCGGTATGTGCAGTGACCCGTTTCAGCTCTGTTTGTGACGAGGCGGGTGGGCGGGAGTCGACACTGTGCCTGCTCTTATACGGCCAGAGAAACATGAGACGGCCTCTGTCACACTCGCGACTAAATGTGGAAGGTCGGCTCAACACAGAGCCGTCCCGTTTGTGGTGCAGAGGTCAAAGTCACGCTGGTGCCAGACCACACGAAAACATCTTCTGGACGGCTTCTTAGCTTTGTGTTAAAAAAATGTCTCAGCTTCTCCCTCATTTGGATAATTAGCATTGTTCTAAAACCTCTGTGGTCTTGATATCTGTTTACAGCCAATTGTAGTATTTCAGGCATGCAAACTGCAAAGCCTTGAACTCAGCGCAACCCCGGTGTTTGTGCTGTCGACTGCCCGTAGAGCTTTTTGAAACTACGGGTCACTGCAAATGATCGCATCACGACAGCGCCCTGCACACCACGGCCGGGCATCCATTTAGTTTCATCCGCACGTTGAGTGAAGAAAGCCAAAAAAAAAGTTAGAGGAAACCAAATGGATGCCGGCCGCTGCTCGCACACATTTCCCATTCTCTCTCACAGCCGCCTCGGGGATGTTTACCGATGTTGTTGGTTGCTTTTTCGAAAAAGGTCAGCGTCACTTTTAACGATGCTTACCATTGGAAAAAAAACTAAAAAAAACTTTAATAAAATGTTCAAATACTGATCATGCCCAACAACGTCTGTGGATCCCCCCGCACACAACCACTCCATCGATCAAATCACCACCACAATTGTATACCTCTAACCATCAGTAGATTTTAAGATAGCAGTATGTTATCTGAGGTTTTAGGGAAGAGACGAGGGTGTTTGGAGGTGAGGAGTGGAAATAAGGAATGGATGGCGATGTTGATGTTGATGTTTAGACAAATTGATAAATCAGCAATTAAATACCAGTTTTGAGTCTCGTGCAGTTTCCCTTCAGCAGACATTTTTGAAGTATTGACCTATCAAGTCTTGTGTTGCTTTTATGTCTTCAAAGATGCTGACCTGTGTCATGATTGATCGTCAATAAGACACCTTTGTTACCCATAACTGTCTCCCCCAAAACAGGTAAAACATAAACTTTTGATTTGCTTTCTGGCAGCCAATTGAAAGACAAGATCTGTATACTCTCAGGTTGGTTCAATTCAAAAGCCACAGCCAGCAGCCAGTTAGGTTGGCTTTGAATAACCATTGTGAACAGGGAGAAAAAGCTAGCCTGGCTTCTGTCTAACAAAATCTGCTAAGAAGAACCTCTAAAGTTAAAACTCTGTCATTTAATCCTTTTAGACGTGTGTGTCAAATTTGGTAGTCGAGTAGAAATGTGTAAAAAGTGCGTTATGAGGTCACAGTGACCTTAAACCTTTGACCACCAAATTTTAATCAGGTTATCCTCGAGCCCAAGTGGATGCTTGTGTCAAATTTTGAAGAAATTCCCTCCCTATTTCTGAGTGCGTTCACGAGAACAGCACCCCAGATATTTCATCTCAGAATAAAGCACCCTAAAGTCTTTCGAAAAGTGCGGTTCAGTCGCTCCACATTAAATACGCTCGCTTTGAAGTTCACGAAGTCTTCCATCCAGAGATCCCTTTTAAAGACAAACTCGGAGGGGTCGCTGCCAGAGGGAAACTGCACGAGAGGTCAAAAGAGCAACTCCAGGAGTTGTGATTGGCTTTGGCGATTGACAGCTACAAGGTGAAGCGATGAAGTGGAGCTCTGAGAGGGCTCTCTAGCACGGCTTCACTACCAATGACTCCAATACCTTGCAGTGGGTGGAGCTTATTGGGATGCCCACATTTGATGCAACAAGCACTGTTAGCGCACTCATTACTTCAATGCAAAATCCGCTGTGAAGACAGATGAGTGGAGAGACAGAGAGAAAGATGGAGACGGGGGTAAGAAAGTGGAAAACAAGTGCGACAGGTGGGGTCGGGGGGGGTCGGGAAGAGGAGGAGGAGGAGGATGCTGTCGGAGGGTGGGGGGTGGGGCTGTGGGCGCAGGGACCCACACGTCAAACCATGCCAATGCTGAAAGGGGCAAAATGGAAGAGAGTTGGTTGGTAATGAAACAGGATGAGACACTGTGATGGGGAGCAGGCAGGAGGGGTCCGACACGCCTTCCAGTCCAGGATCCGATGTTCCTGAAAAGAACGGGGGGGGGAAGGGGCCCGCACGCTGCTGCCCGGGGCCGTCTGGACACAATGTTTGATTGTCTTTTAATGTAGTGAAAGTTTAGTGGGAATTAAAAGGCAGAGGGAATTAAATCACAATGCCAAATAGCTTTCCTACATTCATAAAAAACATGGATCTGATTGCAAGACTGAGTTAACTAGAGTGTATTTCCAGCCCGGGGGGCCCTGGGAGGCAGCGTGAGCTCCCCGTCCCCTGGATGTTCCTGTAATTGGGGGGGGGGGGGTGAGAGGCCAGTTGGAGCTGGAGGGGGCCGCTCAGTCATCAGTCATACCTTGCAGTGTGTGGTACTGACAGGGATTCCGACATTGGAAGCCAACACCACTGTGAGTGCAGAAGCCAGTTCAATAGTGAATCCACTGTGGAGGAGGAGGAGGAGGGGGAGGGGGAGGAGGGGACGGGAGGGGGGGAGGAGGAGGGGAGCAAAGAGACATCCTTCATTGTTTTGTCTGGGCCGTAGTGCTCAGGGCACCATAATCCAGCATCCACAGTTAAAAGTACACTCAACACACAGAGAAAGAAACGTACATGGTGATCACACTCCGACTGAAACACACACACAGTAAAGACTTCTATAAGGTGTTAAATCTTGAGACAGGTTGAGGGAGAAGGTGACTTGAATTTGAATCAGTAGCTGGTACTTTTTCTTAATTGCAGTAAATAACTACGTTATAACAGCAACCGATAAAACTCTCTCCCAGACACTGCTGAATTTTAATTGGTCGAACCCGCAACATATTCAGTCCCGTCTGGTTCGGTGGTCAAGGTCAAGGATCAGCTGAAAGCTGAGGGAGAAAAAAATGCCCAGAAGATTCTTGTATACTTTTTGTGATAATTGCTTTGTGTTTTGAGTTTAGTTCTCTATTTTCCTCACGGCAGACATCTTGACTGGTCATAGTAGGTAGAGCTGCAACTTGATTATTTGATTAATTGTTAGCTATCACATCGATCTGGGTGATGACATTACGTATCAGCATCGTCAAGTCATCGATAGCAAGACAGCAGGTGTTATAGTCGACTATTTTGGTCATTAATTGATCACTTTGAGACGTGTTTTTTTAAGAATATCCGTCCAAATTCTGATTTCAGCCGCTTAAATGTGAATACTTTCTGGTTTCTATACTCCAGAGCAGTAAACGTGAATGTCTTTGCGACAAAACAAGACATCTGAGGACATCACTTTAAGCTTGGGGAAAACAAATTGAGAAATAATCATTAGTTGCAGCTCTTCATAGTGGGATGCTTTTTCCTGCAGGTGGTCATAATATTAGCATCACTCAGTTCGACGAAGGTACGTGAGGCAGCATGCAAAGTACGAGATCCTGAACCACATAGAAAAACTTGCTTTTACTGCTTTGATACACAACACTCGTTAAGTGTTCACTGTGCCTGCTCAAACATACGCTCAGCCACAAACTATAGACACACAACTACACACACACACACACACACACACACACACACCACACACACACACACACACACACACACACACACACACACACACACACACACACACACACACACACACACACTTTTCCTGTCCTTTCCTGTCCTTGCCCCCAAACAAACCTCTTTGGAAACAGACACTGGGAGGGAAGAGAAGCCTTTAGAACAGTGAACCAGAGCAAATTTGTCTTTGAGTCCTGCAGTGAAAAGACTAAGCTGGTGATGGAAAGAGGAAGATTAAGAGAGAAAGACGGCACAGAGAGAGAAAGAGGGGCCAAGGAAAAAAAAAAAAAAAACTGGAGGAGAATGACGAGAGAGGGGAAAAATAATGAGACGGTGCGAGCGTGAGAACAATCGCGGGACTTAAGGGAAGAGGAGAAAGATTTAGAGGTGAGATGGTGATAAAAAAAACAAACAAAAACAACAAAACAAGAAAAACAAGACAAAAAGATGTGGTGAGGAGACGGAATGAAGGGGGGGAAAAAAAGGAAGAAGCGGGTTAACCACAAAAACAGAGATTCAAAGCAGAGGGTGAGGAAGGAATATGAAAACAGGAGGAGGACAGAGAGGGAGGAGAAGAAAAAGTGCAAAAAGACGGAGTCAGGCTGGCGTCCCTCCCTGCGGTTGGAGAAGAGAGGCCAGGGTTTCCCACTGCGGCTTCAACCCCTCCCTCAACCCCCCTGCTCTACTTCTCCTCATCCAGAATGCCAAACAACTTCCTGAAACCCTGTGTGATGTTCCTGCCAGGCAACAGAGCGCACACACACACAACACACACCACACACATACACACACACAAAATAAATTGCTGGAACAATTAGACCTTAACATGTACGCCGACCGGCAGGCATGGAGCCTGGCTTCTTTAAGCTGACACGAAACGCACAAACATCCTTGAGGTATGCGCGCACACGCACACACGCACGCACACACGCACACACACACACACACACTCTTCAGCTCATGCGTGGGAAGATGGGAGGACAGCAAGAGGAGAGAGAGAGGAGAGAGAGAGAGAGATCGGGCCGCAGTCGGCGGTTCAGGATGCGTGATGTCTGCTGCTAAGGCTGCGGGACGAGGAGAGCCCTGGGGCTTTATGTGTGCCACGGTCCACAAGACTCTTTATTTTATTCATAATTTATTATGTAATAGGTCAGAGGGCAGAAGAGAAACAGAGAGTGCATCATCCCTACCTCATTCTCATCAAAAGCAGGGAAAGAATCCGTTTAAGTTTAAGCAAGACTTGAAAATTTGATTTGAAATGCACAAAACTTCAAATTAAAGTAATGAAATCATGTAAAAAATGGTAGAAGATCCTAATGCAACACTGTATTTGCAGGCTGCCCGTGTGGTAACGATGTGCTGGCTGCCTGCGGCGGCAGCTCTGTTTGGGGAGTACAGCGCGGTTAATCAGCGCACGCTCGACACAAACAGCCTTCATTAGTCAGACAAGTTTACTGTACCTGCGGGGAGCACTTGAGGCGACAGAGCACTCTAAACCCCGATCGTTCTGCCTCTGGTTTATGCTTTGTACTGTCAGTGGAATCGCCGTAACACTTAAAAGACAAAGTGTGTGTGCATTCATACAGCTGCGTGCACGTGAACACTCACCAGGGAAGCTGCTGCACCCGACGGACCTGTGTGTGTTAGCATGTCCGGGCTTTTTGGGAAGCAGGTCAAACCAAGCATGTTGGAAACAGTTCACCTCAACCACAAACAGTCGTTCTCTCTCTCGTCCACACACACACACACAACCCTTCTCCCCCCGCCCCCCGTGTGGTGGCTTTCTCACCTTGAGGGGGTGATGGGAGTCAGGTCTTTGCCCATGGTCTGGATGACGCGGCGGCCCCACACCCACAGGCCGGCGCAGATGCCTATGCCGCCGTAGAACAGCAGCCAGACGGGAGTAGCCGCGTCCTGCATGACACCGCCCTGGTCATAGATCATCCACAGCGCCACCAGGGGCCCGATGGCATTACTGAGCGAATTAAGGGGAGAAAAAAAAAAAGATTATAGTATTCATGCTGGACTGAACATGAAGGACAAAATGACGTCAAAGCGGCAGAGAAAAGCTGATTTCTGTATTTGTTGCCAATAACAAATTTGATCTTTTTGATTTGCTTTTCTAATAAATCTAATAAAGCGCGAAGCTTCAGGGGAATGTGATTTGGCAGGTGCACTGGCTGTATGGCGTGCTGTGTGTCCTCTGTGAAAGCTGGAGGCAGCACCTGACGTCGTTTCCTCCGTGGGCGAAGGAGCCGAAGCAGGCGGTGAGGATCTGCAGGAAGTGGAACAGCAGGAACACCTCCGACTTATCCTTCTCCTCGTGGTCCTCCTCGGCCAGGTCGTCCAGGGGCACCGGAGCCGGAGCCCCTTCTTCCTCCACCCCCTCCAGCTCCGTCGCCAGCTTCATCTCCACCCCGCCCTCCTCTGCCTCGATCTCAGCCTCCGCCACGGCGTTGCAGTACGATGAGTAGCTGTCGTAGCGCACCCTCTTCTTGGAGTAGGACACGCTGTTGCTCCTGCCGCCTCCTCCTCCTTCCCCCACCAGCTTCTCGCTGTCCTCGCGCGACTCCGTGCGCAGGAGCGGCTGGACGGGCATGCCGCATATGGCCGCCGTGTAACAGGTGTAGCTGTTGTTGCGGCGCAGCAGGCGGTAATTGTTGTCAGCCGGGCCGGCGTTGGAGCCTGAGCGGTCGCTGTCGTCCATGCGGCCCAGGTGGATTTTGTGGAGCAGGTCTTTGTAGAGACCCGAGTCCTTGTGCACAGTGTGGTAGACCTGGCCATCGCTGCGCATGTGGCCGTCGAAGCTGAAGCTGCCGTTTGAGACGGGTGACTTGAGGCAGCCGTTGGTCATCGAGTGGGTCCGGCCTGAAGGAGAGACGATGAGGAAAGTGTGTGTGAATGAATGACGTTGATCAAAACCAAGCAGCTGCAAATCGATATGCAGTAGTAGCACATTTATAGTTTTAAAAGAAGAGAGAAGGATAATCTTGAAAACAAACAGGAAGTCATCTCACACAATTGATGAAATTGATTCTTTATGGCACACTTTTAACAACAGATAGTCTGGGATCTGAATTTACAAGAGCGGTGTTGCACTCACAAACTCTAGGGGGCGCCAAATCGCACAAAATGCCAATTTCTACACAATTCTGCTTTAATAGAATCATCAATTACTGTCTTTGGAGAAAAAAAATGAATTTTATTGTTGAATGTTTTGTATGTTTTATATTCGTAACAATTGACTGAAACTCACAACACTAATTGATTAACTGCAAATAAGATAACGGAAATGCAGCAGTTTAATGAAGACACGATGACTGTAAACACTTTCGTTAATATGGTGCCTTTCATATTTCATTTCCCTCTCAAAGCGTCTCTTCCTTGCAGCAGAGAGGAGGCAAAGGAATTGGAAGATCCTCCAAGATGGTGGAGGAGGAATAATTTCCAGGTCATGGGGGTGAGAGGATGCGAGGCAGTATGAGTTAGCATAATGAAAAGCAGCGACAGAGCTACAGCTACTCAGCCTCCAGTTACAGTTACAGCGATCTACAGCCACACCTCAAATCAAAAATAAAATCCCAGCTCCTACCGTACACCCTGCCGTTCGGCAGGACGGTGCCTCCGTTAGCCAGGTTGGTGAGCTCTCCGGTGGATTCGCGAGTGCTCCGTTCACTGCTGCCCCCTGTGAGCGGCAGCACGGCCTCATCTGTGCCCTTGGCCCCTGGTAGCTCCTTAAAGACGGGGCTCTCCTCCTCCTCTTCAGGTATCTTGTCCAGGCTCTCGTCAGAGATCCGGGACAGAGCCTGCTCCTTCTTTAGACGACCTGGAGGAAATCAGAACCAGAATTCCTTTATTAGTCCTGCAAACGGGGACATTTCTGATGGACATTTTAGTTAGGTATGAGGAGAATACCACAACTTTTTTGACATGGTTTATATTCTATCAAATCTGAGTGATCACGACTTTGAGCGCTGGCAAAAAACACTCGAGGTTTATAGAAAGTAATCTGGAGGAATTCCAATGAGGGCGAGCTGATGAAATCAGGACACGAATTCCGCAAGTAAATCACTTATTCTGGCGCACACATCCTATTTTCTTTTCTTGAAGTACAAATCATCTGTTCATCGTGTTTTTTGCTGTATGTTACTAATAATACCAATTATTAATAATCTTGAGAAAACGGCCTGGTTTCCCGTCAAGAGAAGGAGCAAACCACGCAGCAACATTCCACAAACACAAGGAAAGCCATCAGCTGATCCAGACTAATCCCGGTGCTGATATACTTGATGCCCCCGCGCTCCTCAAAACAACCCTCAGGGCAAACACATAAACTCAGCCCGCCACCTGTCTCATTCTGACGGCTGCAGTGACATCCAGATTAGGACCGAAAATATCATTTATAATCCTCGCAGGCATTTGGAGGTCGCGACACGGTTTAAGCAACAGGTGAAGTCGGCCTCGCCTGAGTGGGGTGGTGGTGGGAGGGGTTGAGGGAAAGTTTCGAGAAAATAAATCTTGTTTTAATCCTCGATACCAGCACGTCTTTATTCTGTTACATATCACCAATTTGGCGATTTGGAAATATTACCGGCACCTTTGGCTCGGGGCTCAAGAGTGTGAAGTTTCTGGACTGCTGCCGTAAACAGGAGCTCTTATTTATCCGCGCTGACGTTAAGTTGAATTTAACAGACTGGCTGCCTCGGTTGTGTCCACCACTCCCTCAGATATTCCACCTCCTGCTCTTTTCCACTGTTTTATTTCATGTGTCATGTGCTTTGCTGCAGGCTGATTTTCCCATTAGGAAAACAACTCCCGCCCTGAACTGAGAGCTCCCTCCACTGCAGGCAATGATCTTAACCCTTCGCTTCTGGCCGAGCAGCTGTAAATAAATAAATAAATAAATAAGTAAATGAATAAATAAATAAATAAATAAAATGAGTTGAGTTGATAAAGTGGTTCTAAACAGGCCTACTGGGTTACTACACAGAGTTCACAGGGTTTTTCTTGGTGGCTTTAGTGGCTCTGGCAGAGGCCAATGAGTAAACACATCCGCTGGCATCTCTTGTTTGGTGTCAGAGCACAGAGTGTGCAAGCAGAGGCTGCAGCGCTGTTGTGTTAGGCCCGGGTCAGAGCGGTGGGGTGTCAGATGGCGTGGGAAAGACTGGACACACACACCACACACACGCACATGCATACACACACACACACACACACACACGCACGCACACAGATACCTACTTGCTATTTTCCTCCTCATCCAGGGACATACGAATATCCAGACAAGACCTGCGCAGATTATCGACTCCGCTAACGTGATGAGAAAGATGGCCCACACCGGCAGCATCTCCAACCCAAGCACTGCAATTATTAATAACACACAAACACACACGTATAAGAAAAATAACACCTCGCAAGTGGCTTCAAAGTTTTATTCTTTTCTCACCTCCAAAAGGAATTTCGAGCAAGCAAACAACTTCGGCGCATCACCCGCCCGTTTAGACGGAGATGATAATTTGATCATACGTTGGTGTCAGACTTAAAAAAAACAAACCAAAAACCAAAAAAAGCACTTACACGGTGCTCCGGTGTACAGGATGGAGAATGTGTTGATCCCAATCGTGGTGGCATAGAAGAGAGGCAGAGCTCGCAGCCCATTAGGGACGCTGTCATCCTGTGTAGGAAGCACACACAGATTGTTGTTACAGTTTCTGACACGATAAGAGCTCACATTCTTGCACATTTATCATACTTTAGTTTCATTTCATGGTGATGTAATCAGGCAGAGTTTCTGATTTGAAAATAAAAATAAAAATGCTGGAAAATGAATGATTCCAGGTTAAATCTGTAATCAAAGAGCTGCTTGGGTTTCTGATGCTACAATGACCACCAACATCACTTTGTGTACCTTTAATGGATAATAAAAAAAAAAAAATGAGAACCTGCATCTTGACGTTATTGCACTGATTTTGTGATACTGATGGCTAAATGTATCGCTCGCTCTTACGTGCAGGATATTACTTTTACGCCGGGGGAAGACGAGCAGTCAACTTCTCACTGTGCCTCACTTTGTGTGAGGACAGCTACCGTCTTCAAAGAGCAACGTGTACGACAGGATGCACTTCAGTTAGATCTGTCACCACAGACAACGCCCGTGTTAAAAGTAATGTATGAATATCAAGTGTTTCCTGTTATGATGAGGCTGCATAGGCTACAGCGTGCTACACCTGCTGACGTCCAGTAAAAGCTTCCGACTGAAGTTCGGCTCAGGTCAAAGGTGCTGAAATTATGAAAACAGGTGATGAGTAAAATGAAACCTCCAACAATTCACTCTTGCACAACGCGCGTTTTATGAGGAGTTTGATATGCAGCGTGACCCGACCTCACTTCAACAACACTAAACTGTCCTGACTGTGCTTTTTGGGAAAAAAAACCCCCACCATAAATACAGTAGAAAGTATTAGATTACGATTTAGGTGATGCAAATAGCCCGGAGAGACGGAGATGAACTCATCCTGGATCTGACCCAGCTGCACACCAACTCCACTCCGAGTGACACATCGTCCTATGAGTCATTCATACATAATCCTGCGGTCGTGACCTTAGGATGAGCTACAACACTTCCCTCTTCCCAGTCTGCCAGAGATTGCCTGTTACGTAACAACAGATCCGCGGGTGTTGCCAAATCAAATGGATTTTTATCTGTGCTGGAGTTCTTTCGGACAGGTCTCTCTCGACACGTCTGTGTCTGAATTCTAGCGTTTTAAACCTCCCGGACCGACAGGATCGCTCTACACGCCGACGATGTGAATGTGAGGAGAAAACTGCAAACCGCATCGTAAATTCGTTAAAATATTCATGGACATCACAAGCAGTAAAAGTTGTAAAACACTGTTTTTCCACGGTCAGTACGCCAGCGCCTTATAAACTAAACGTTAGTATGGTTCTGACCCAGAAACACAACGAAGAACCTGAACATGTGATGAGTGAGGAGTAGTGTTAGTTGTGTTTGTCCGTGTAGCGACGTGAGCCCACCTTGCTGAGGATAAAGTGTCTGATAAGCATGAAGAGGAGTCCGGACATGAGCCCGGAGAGCAAAGGGGAGATGAACCACGATGCAACTGGAAGAGGAGGAGAACATGTGATCAGAACACAACAGCAACACACCTCCTAACAGACCAACATCACACACACTGATGCAGGAGCACCAGGCAGCCCCGAGTGAGTCTGACAACTGTGCTTTTGTTCTTGTATTTTGATTTTTTTCCCCCAAACACTGTCATCTGCACTTCATTTGTCATGTCCCAGAAAAGTGGTGGAAGAAGCTCTAGTCTTGTGCTTACGGAAAATGTAGCAATACCACAGTGTAGAAATTCTGCTGTGCATTAAAAAACATTTAAAGTACAAAAAGAACACTAATTATGCAGAACGATGTATGTCATATCACTGGATTATAATAATTGATGTGTTAATGTGTTTATCCTTTTAATGCTGAGGCTCGTAAAAACATGGAGCTCATTTTAATCACTTTATGTGCTTAATATCCGCTGTGTGGATTGTAAATTTCCCCTTTGAGGATCAATAAAGCTTCATCTCATTCGATGATGTTACATCACAACACAAGACTGGGAAAGTTGCGGAAAAGCTCCGAAC
This sequence comes from Diplodus sargus, assembly GCA_903131615.1. Classification (NCBI taxonomy): domain Eukaryota; kingdom Metazoa; phylum Chordata; class Actinopteri; order Spariformes; family Sparidae; genus Diplodus; species Diplodus sargus. The sequence continues at coordinate 4,195,464 of CAEMYA010000092.1, forward strand.
AGGTTCCCTGGTAACTAGTGATCGGATCTTTCCACCACTGACCCAGAATCACTTTTCAGATAAAGTCATGGTGTTTGCATCCTTCTGCATCTTTTGAGTTTATTTTACTTCAGGGTACTCAGGGTCTGTCTGTCTGTCTGTCTGTCTGCATTTCCCGCTGCTCTATTGAGGCTCCTCACCCTGGAGCAAACAATAACTCTTCGATCGCTCGCTCGCTGTGTAAAACGATGATTATGTTTTGTTTTAGAGAGAGCTAAACTCGACTGTCGCTGTGCTGGAGATACCTCACTGTGGTGGTATTAAGTTTATTTTGGCGTTTTTTTTAATGGGAAAGCAGCTTGAACTTGCGTGGAACTGTGAGTAATTGTGCAGAGTTTGTGCAGCTCTGTCAGAGTGACCTTGAAGCGCTTTCAAGGTTTCTGAACCGACATTTTTCTCTTTATCGTCACATCTAAATTGTTGTGATGAAAGCAAATGCGAATAATAAACTTTACACAATTCCTTTATACCCACAGCAGTACATGTCTTATGACGCTTTGCTGACTTTACCAGTCTATCTGATGCCACAAACAAATACAACAACCGGATTGTTTTATCTAAAATATCAAAAGATTTTTTGGCCTTTGTAAGTGATTGAGTTGATGAAACACCAGATCAAGGACTATGTGAACGTTCTAATTTAAGCTTTGAATACATAAGCATTTTTCAAACTTTGAAGACCTTGTACATACTCTGTATAATTAACCTCACAAAACACACATATGGGCCTGAAAGAGCGCAAAGACATTACCGATCTTGACAAGCTGCATCCACTGTACTCCCTTGGTGCCGATGGCCACCATGGAGAAGCCGATGGTGGCGCCAACAATGCAGTGAGTCCCAGAGACGGGCAGTTTGAGGAAGGAGGCGATTAGCTGCCAGACTGCTGACCCTGTGGACAGAAACAAACAAAAACACAAAACTCAGTCATTTTTCATCCTTTAGTCGCCAGTGTTTTCCATCAAAAAACGGCTAAATGACGGCATGGGCCTCTGCACTCTGTCTCACTTTGTGCCTGTGCTGCGTGGAAATGTTGGCACACTGTAACCTGCCTTTAGAGCTTCTGTACAAAACACACTATCCTCCATCCAAAAAACTCTTGCGCAAAACATCATCAGATTGAAACTCCAGAGCTAAATTTGCTGAATGAGATTCAGCGGAAACATCTTCGTTGACGACGAGCTGCAAAGACGTAACATACAGAATAACGCTTCAAATCCAGCAGTCTCAACGCGATCAGCGTCTTTTTGTCAGGCTCACAGGTTCGATTCATAGTCCTGACTTAGACACTGTATTCTGCATTGTGCCGTTTTGTGAACTCCTGCTGGATACAAAAGAAGCATTATTCTGCTTTTTATCTAATGAAAGCGAGAAGTTTTATTCCTTCTAATTCCGTAGAAACAACACACCAGCGACTAACACTTCCTGTTCCACCAACACTCACTTTCTGCCACATCTGAATTTCCAGCGACACGGGTAATCCCCCTGTGCGTAATACCGCCCTTATTTATCACCGTTTCCCAGCAGTCACTCTTTCATTAAGATGCCATTGTCTCGACGGGAGCCCCATTGTTTTCCGCTCTGCACGAATTCATTCACTGAGGTAATCTCAAGCTACCGCAGATACTCAACAAACTCGCTGCAAATTCAATGCAATTTTTTTTTTCTTCTTCTGTGAAGCAACTCGGGAGATGTTGACAATGACAACACGGAAACATCACACGACGAGGTCCACCTTAAAATAGATTCAATATTTTTGTTTCACGCTGCGCCGGAGCTGCTTTTAAAAACTTCTCGAGGACGAAACAAATTTTATAACATCTCTCGTAAAGCCAAATGGGTCGTAAAACGAGCACAGATGTTATTCAAGCGAACGATTGTGAACCTCTACAAAAACAACTCGCCGAGAGTTGTTATGCAACTTGGCAGTTCAGATTTCAGGAGAACAGAGCTGCGAGTGTGAGGTTTAGATAACCTGCGATGAAGATGTATGTGCGTGTGTGTGCGTGTGTGTGTGTGTGTGTATGTGGCAGAGCTGTGGGAATGCTCCTCGTATCAAATAGTCACTATTGTGTTGGCCCTCAGGTCAGGATATGAAAGAAATGTGCCCGATGTTTTTCATAAACAAAATGCTGTGTTGACTGTGAAAGGCAGAGCGAACAGCAGAGTAGCAGAGTCTGCTCCACGATAACCCAACTACATTAAATTATTAATAGAGATACAAGTCAGAGCTGAAATAATTACTGGATTAATCCACGAGTAGCTCAACAGGAAATTGATCTGCAACAGTTTGAATAATTCAACATTTGTTTGAGTTGTTTATCGAGCAGAACGTTCACAGGTGAATGTCAGGATTTTCTTGCTTCCTCTGATTTATATCATTGTAACTTGAATCTTTGGGTTCTGGGCTGTTCTTCATCGTCCGTGTTAATCATTTCAGGTTTCCGTTTGATTCATTTCAGCGCTGTGAGGGATGATTGTTTTCATTTGCAGATCCAACTGTTGATTATTCTTACTAAGAGCCCAACGTGACAAATTCAAATGACTCACTGCATCCGACCAAAGACACGAAGCTTACAGTGACTTACAAACTCTGCAATTCTCCCGTTTAGCAACTTATAAACAGCATTTTTCTCCCCCTTTAGAAAAAAATGACTTGAACCACAAAACAATAAATTAGCCTCTGAAACGACAATTGTTTCTTGAATGTCATAAAACAAAGCGCAGCTGTAATTATCACATCTCAAACCTCGTCTCAGCAGCTGTCACCAGCCCCGTTCACTTCATAATGGAGCCGAGGAACGGCAGTAACTCATTACTCACCGCTGCGACTGCTATTCATTTACATAATTGAGTGATCTTTCATTTGTTTTTGTCCACTGACTTATGCTTTTGTTTCACAAAATGTTGTAGAAGTGTGAACGTGTCCTCTATGACTACCTAAAGTCCAGGGTGGCATCTTTGAATTCCTCGTTTTGTCCAACTAACAGTCAAAAACCAAAAGATGTTCAGTTCACTACCAGTTATGATGAAGAAGAGCAGCAAATCCTCCAAGTGTCAAGTTGTAATACGAGAGTTTCTTCGGACTAAAATGACGAATCAATGGTCCGACTTACCGACCATGGCGCTGACCTCCCCTGCCATGAGTACGGGCACCGTTTCGTTGTACAGGCTGACGTCGATGATGCCCTTTCGAATCGTCTCGCCGACTTTGGCCCCCAGCAGCATCGAGCCCAGCGTCTCGAAGATGGACGCCAGGATGCAGGCCTGCTTCAGCGTGACCACGCCGGAGCCCACCGCTGTGCCGAACGAATTGGCCACGTCATTGGCGCCCACTGAGAAGGCCAGAATGAAGGCAATGATGAAGCCAATAATGACCATCCACAGGAACGGTTCCAGATCCATCTTGATAGGATTTGATCAGACAAAAATCCAAGCGAGAAAAAAAAATAAACTAGCTTAAATATTCTTTTCTTTTTTAAAAGAAAAAAAAAAGAAAAAAGTGCTCCGTGCGTTTGTAGAGGAGGACTTGGTAAGCCCGCTCCTTTTTTATCTTCGTCCCCTGGTTATAAAGAGTTCGAGGGGAGAAGCACAGCCGCTAACTAAGCGTTTGGAGCTCAGTCCAAAGATTGGAGACTAGTGATGGTGGGTGCAGGGAGCATTCCATAGCTTAGTGTGAGACAGCCTGTCTGCCCGGTCCTTCACCTGCAAGAGACACAAGAGACAGAAACAGATTAGTATCACGAGCCATGATTACTCTTTTTCAGCTGCAGTTACCATCTGGCAACACCTCCCTGTGACTTCCTCACAAAACCTAAAAACAAAGGAGGGGAGGGACCAGCAGAGAGAGAGAGAGGAGGAAGAGGAGGAGGAGGAGGAGGAGATAAAAAAAACACACCCAAACCTGAAGGAGCCGGGATGACGACGCAGAACCGGACCAAAAGCTGCGGACGTCTCAGATAACCACAATAAGAAATCACAGCCTGCAGTTCATGGGAATCAAATCAGACGCTTCCAGAGGGCCTGCTGACAGCGTCCAGGCTATAAAAAGCCCAGAGTATCCAGAGCGAGCATCGAGGTGGACTATTAACACCTTATCCCCTCTCCACAGGGCGGCCGGCATCTCTGCCAAACCTGCTTTTGTTCCACAGGTTTACCTCTTCTCCACACGCCCAGGCGGCCTCTGACAGGAATACATAATTCCCTGAGTTCCCCTCGCAGACCACCACACCGTTTCAACCACTTTCATCACTTTCACGTCTGACGCAGCGATGCCAAAACTGACGATAGGCACGACGACCAAATGTTTTAAATCAAGGCAGCAATTAAGGTGAATAGGGCCATAATGTAAATAACAGCTATACAGCAGGTTCTGCAACTAATGACTATTTTCATTGTTTATTAATCTGCTATTTTCCTCGATCAGTTGTTTGGTCTACAATGTTTCAGTGTTTCCCCATAGCCGGAGATTATGTCCTTGTTTAGTCCACAACCCAGAGACATTCACCTTTGAGAAGCTGGAGCTCAAACGGTGACGTCACCATGAAACTTCTCCAGTTGATTACTGACATTCAGTTTGATACATTGATTGTTTGTGGTCGTGTTTCCACCGTCAAAACCTCAAAATATTACATCCAATCACCTGAAGAGAAATCTCCTTCTATATCTGAATAACTGCAACTTGGTTTAAGGAAATGCAAACATGGACCCGGTCGACTAAATAGAAATACTTCATCCCATTGCTGATGGTGTTGTTTGCTTGTGTAGGTCATACAGTGGCGTCAGTATTACAATGAGTGTGGTTCTTACCAGTTCAAAATTTCTTATAGTAGCTTTAAATATGCAAATACGGGATCGGCTAATTGAAGATGTGCTTCTGTTTGTACATTTCCAGAACAGAAATCTGAACTAAAATAAACTCCTCAGTGTGTATTTTAGATGTTTTCTGTAAGAAGGTAATTTATGGAGGCGAAATGGCCCAAAATCTAAGAAAAAAAACAAACTACCAGTGCTTGTTTTCACCTGCAGCGTCTCCAGTGCGGACCAAGAGACCGTTTCACTGGCGACCCGGTGCCACATCACATTAGCCTTCAGATCTTTGCTCTTTCAGCCTCACCACGGCTGCCTCGTCGCTCACTGGGCGACAGTCAAAAGGTTCACACCAGTTTTGTAACAAGATTTGGAGTACAGGTTTGAACTACATCTGAGGCTTTGCTGCAGTACAAGATAAGAAGGAAAAAAAATCTCAGTGGTTGGATTTATGCTAAGACTGCAATGCAGTAAGAACATCAGCAGTGATGCTTTACTGCTGCTGGGGGTGGGAACAGTTCGCAAAAGCTGCACCGCTCAGGGTCAGGGAAGTCAACTGATAGTGTAGCAGAGAATATGAAACTTCTCTCGTGTCTTTTGTAAAAAAAAATAAAATAAAACACTTTGAAATCAGCATTTTACTCTGCAGTCATAACGACAATGGACGGAACTCTTCAAAATCCGGGGACGACACTCAAAATTTGCGTTCATACAAATATTCAAGCAGCAAACGTGAATCACATGTTTCTGTGCTTGTGTACATCCCAAACCTCAAGGACATTAGCTGAGTAGCTCAAGAAATAAGTATATAACTATAGCTATTAAGATAATACGCAGGAATGTCCTGTGGATGGTTCAGTGGTGTGGAAGACCAAGATTTGAGAATACAAAAACACAGAGCTTTATTTACTAACCAATAGAAAATTGCGGCCAGCTATGTTAGAAAGAATCACATAATCTTTTAAACATGTATTTTTTATAAAAAAGGATGAAAACTTTAAGCAGCTTCTTTAACTGAAAGTCAGCTGCAATCGATCGATCACTGGTTAATCATTAATCAACTATTACATATGTTTTTACATAAAGTGAAAAGAACAGATTTAGCAAACGCTTAATTATTGACTGAATTATAAACTATAAAACACAAAACGATGAGTCCGTTTTAGTTGCAAGGCGCCCGTCTGTCGCAAATCCATCCCGAAGCTACTAAATGCCTAGAAAACAAAACATCAGTTTGATTTGAAAACATTTTTTGTCACTTTTCAATTATATATCTCTTGTATTTTAAAAGGCACGCTGCAACTGTGCCCATCTCTGATTGTCCATTAATAGACTTTTAATCGGTTAAATTCTCAACAACGATAAATCAATTAATGATGAGTCATCAATATACCAATTTGTCAGCTGAAAAATAAAAGAAATGTCAACTTTGTCCTTATAGAAGACGAACAGGCGGGGAATGATGAATCGATTAATCAGGAATTAATGAACACATCTATTATGAAACGTAACCCTGTTGTTAAGAAGCGCGCTGGGCTCTGCACTTGTTGAGGTAAAACAGCTTCCCACGTCCCTGTAAAGTCCCACAAGGCTTATTTACATCGCAACAATGACAACAAGCTCTGGAGGCAGATGATGAGGCCACCAACACTGAAAGCCTCTGGTGGTCCTGGAGAAAACCTCTTTACCACAAACGACTCGGTCTGGCTTCTTTCTCCTCTTTTTTTTTTTTTTTGTTTTACTCCTGTCTGTGCCACATAATCAAAGTCATTTCATAAGGGTTAATGGCAGCACATTTCCTTCTATGGTTTAGCCAATTGTTAATGGGGAGCATTAAATGTAAACAGCTTGAAGGCCAGACGAGAACATTCTCTCAGCATGAAGCGACTGTGCGCTCCTCATCGCGTGGGGGCAGGCAGCTCTTTTCTAAATAGCCTGCGGCCGGTTACGGCTCCCTCCTCCCGACCAAGAGCTCCATCTGGAACAGTTGAGGTCACAAACTCCTATCCTTTTGCCTTTGATGAACCACAACACCACGCATTAAAAAGGACGATAATGATTTGTCTCTTGATCAGGTTCATGCGAGACCTCCCTGACTCGTGATACCTTAAGCGGCACTGAACATCATTACGTGGTTAACGGTTAAATAAACCAAAAATGTATCCGACACGTTTATCGTTTCCTTCACATCCCCAGCCAGTTCTCTTCTATACAGAGGAATCAGGGGGTGCCACATATCAAATAGACTGGGTGAAAAATGTGATACTTCACTGATGCCTGCAGGGAAATTCTCTTTTCACTAACCTCCCCTCCGGAAAGATCAGAGCGAAGGATCAGAGCGAGGGATCAGCACCCCTGGACGTGAAGATTCAGTCTGAGACTGTCGGGCCGGGAGTGACTTCATGTCATCAACTTTATATTGTTCATCAATGTGATGTGATTAAAAAGCTTTGCAAAGTTAATAATTCATGATAAAGTAAACCTAAGCGGGAGCGTTATCTTCATCTAAAGCGCGAACATTCAGATGATTTCTCAAGTGCGTCACGTCACGCATAGCAGAGAAATTACATTCCTTTAAACCTGAACCAAAAACAAGGATTTCAAGGCTTTTGAGACAATTTCTCTAACTCCATGTATAAACATGTTTTATTAAATAACTTATTTCGACTCTCTACTTGTCTGAAAAACCTCCAACACCTTTTGAGAAACTGCTGTACAAATATTACATCTGACAGTCGGTGTGTTGGGAGCAGCAGACTCCGAAAGGACTAACGCGCGGCACGCTGTGTAAATGTTTGATCCGGGGGAACACCCCCGCCACCGGACGACCACGCAGTCAAACATGGCCGGCCGCGATACAGTGCCGCAGACCGGCTCCACAGAGGAAACGGCCAAACACGTCATCGATCGAGTGTGAGAGGGAGGAAGACGAGTATGAGTGACTCGAGAGTGGGTGTGCACACAAGCGCAGACCCGGTTTAATCAGGCCTGCGAGTTTTCTAAACGGGGAGAGTCGACATGACAGCTGCAGCTGACTCCTCTGAAGCTGAAGCTGACGCTGTAGCTGAAGCGCTGGTCCTGCTGGAATCCACAAACACCACGCTCGCATACCGCCACACCCTGACGTCCACATAAAAACTATTTTCTCCAGTACAGTAAGAGGGGTCTGTTAAAAGACCTGTGGAGTCATCTAATTGACTCAAACGGCTCCTTCAAGGAAATAAAACACTCAACTAGTCTAAGGGGAGTTCTAAAGAGGAACAATGTGCTCCAGCTTCAGCAGCCTTCTTAAAGGGCTGCAGGATGTCACCAGTTTATGCTGTGAAACCCAAAATGAAAATGCCTGAAAGCTCAGTTTGACCTTCATCCTTATAATCTGTGAAAGTTTGATTTTAATAGATTCCCCTTTCTCGAGAACATCAACAGGCATTTTAATAAGCTTCTACTTTAGCTTAAGTGCCTCAAGAACCTCCTAATTTAGAAAAATGATAAAAAGTTAAACTTCATTTAATGCCTTTAACGCCTCGGGGCAACTCCAGTGCCTCAACAGCGGCAGGCATAAGTATTCTTACAAAAATTGTAAGTATTTTGGGAAATGTCTTGCTTGCTCTGTTGCTGAGGGTTAGGGTTAAGGGTTAACGCAGGGTTAAGATATACTTGCTTTTAACCGTCTGGGTACACATGAGGCACGGCTAACGTAGCCTACGTCTGTTTGGAGGGTTGGTCGTTCCAGCGGGTCAGTAAACACATCACCCTAACAGCATGTCCCACCCGGTGGTATCCTCCAATCACGCATGTCTACACCAACGTGGGTTCTAAAGCAAGTACATCTGCGGCCTGAGTGTAAAACTACAGCAAGCAGCCGGTTAGCTTAGCATAAAGACTAAAAACAGAAGGAAAAACTGCGTGCCTGGCTCTGTCGAAACTTAAGCTACGGTAACCATCCACTGGGTTTAGTGTCATGTTCACCGTACAGACACAAAAGTGGCATCTATAGGTTTTTATCCAACTCCGGGCTATGGAGCATGTTTCCCTACAGGGCTGTCTGTGCGGTTCTAGTGTTGTTTAGATATGTAGGGTTGTTCATTATTAATTATTTTACATAAGCTGAGCACAGTGGGCCGAGTCATACTTGCGGGAAGTCAGTCAATAAAGTGGAACTTGGGATCTTGCCATCTTAAAAATGCATTTAAATACAACACAGTACAATAGTTGGTTGCTTTTGGCCTGTGGCCCAGCGTTAAGCTTGATTTCCCCAGATGACAAACTATTCCTTTAAGACGTATGCAAAAACAGAAATAATTTAAAAAAAAACCTCAAGCTCTTGTTATTCCTCGTCACCTCCCTCAGAATATTGGTGGCTGCAGAGACAGAGGAACTACTTCAGCTTGTCCTTGGACATCCTTGTCCTCTGCAGAGCACTCATCATCAAACCTGTGGACTTTACCCAGACTGCCACACACAGACACCAGCAGGCTGCAGTCATACCCAAGCTGTTGAACCGAGTGAGGAAAACGTCCAAACTGCGGTCAAAAGAGCACCAGACTTCCAAAAACAAAACAAAAAAACCCGTCTGCTGTTCTAAACATCTGGAGCCTTAGCTGGCAGATTTGACAAACACATCAAAATGTCTGGTGCCCAGTTCCACTGTGGAAAACACAGCCTGGGAATGTTTATACACTGTCACAGATGAAGATGACCTAATGTCCTTGAATAGTGAGTGAGTCAACAACCCCGGCCACGACTTGCTGCATACATCGATTTGTACATGCAGCAACCATGAGCATGGCGTGAGCCAGAGATCCGGTTTCAGGTTCATGTGTGTTCGAGTTCGTGTGAAAATGCGTTCACAGGCTGACGTGACACGATTTTCGGTATGTTAGAGGAGCCGTCTCAGGGCTGCACGGTGGCTTCTTCACACCGCTGGAACGAATGATTCATCGGGACCTTGAGTCCTTTGAAAGCAAAAAAAACTTATAAAACCTTCACAAATTAATAGAGCAAAATAAAAAAAAAAAATGAGTTGCATAAACTGTTATACAACCTCTGCGAAGGTTATCGTTCCTTTTTATTCCTCCATCCCAATAATAAAGAGGATATTAAAACATGACTTCCACTAGATCTACATCTCAGTTCACCTTCAAGGAGTATTAAACCCCCCAAAATCCCCAGAAAACAAGCAGAGTCTGCAGTGCCACGCTGCAGACTCACCAGCAGTGATTATAATGGCTTTGTGAGAACGCACTCCATGATTATGTTCCTGTTCTGCTGGTCACTGGGGTGCAGAACAGAGAGGCCGGGGATGGAACAGAAAAAACGCACAATTCAACGAGAAGAAATGACTTGCAAGCTCGATTCGAACAATTCAGTAGAGATGTTTGACATGACTCACCAACAGGAGGGAGAACAAACCATTTCTTTAATCCATGAGGAGGTTAATGTCCAGTTATTACTAAGACATAATTGATGTCAGCTGCTTTAGAATCAATGTTGCTGTAATTAAGCATTTCAGAGTTCATTTAAAGGACAGCTATGCAATTAAAATACTGGTGATGAGTGGGTTTCAAGGCGTTTGTTGCAGAATGCTGTGCATATTTATTCAATTCTTGTTTTTTTTTTTCAGAGGGCGCCGGGTTAAGTCGACTTCATCTGGCCCGAAGGCTTCTGGAACACAACGGGTCCACTGTGGCCGTGACCAAACTCAAAAGGTTGCGAGACAATCTGTGGAAAAAGGCCGACAGTGTGCAACATCCCGCTTCCCTGTTGAGCTCAGGTGCATCATTAACAACAAGTGTGTCACGACTGCTGTCCAAGGTGCTGAACCCGAGACCACCAGGGATGCGGGAGCCGTCTGGAGTGATTGCTGTTAATTACACTGCGACACAAGGAGATACCTGAAATTTTGTTTTTTTTCCCCATGTTAGAACTGATCCAACAATATCTTGGATAGTGTAGAAAATGAAACCTTTGATTATACTACCTGAGTAATTCCAAACATTTATAAACTGATTTTAGTTGATCTCCAAACTTGGTTGAAAATGGTCCGACACCTTTAATAAAGAGTCAACTGTGAGAGAAAAAAAGTGTTTCAATTGTTTTCCGAGGCGATGAAAGAGAGCGGCTACGAGAGGACGGGACAGCAATACCACCTGAAGATCAACAAATGGTAGCAGCAATTTATAGCACCCGCCCATCAATCTCACATATTGAGATCGTTGAGTCTTTCCCAGCTTCAACTTCAGGTGCATTTACCGATATGCCTGGTATCCAGTTCTTACCTTAGCCTCTCAACTTCCTGTAATAAGTCTGAAAATCCAAACCTTCCAAAATAATGTCTTCACACTAGAAACGAACCGAACCATGGTTCAGTTTGATCCCGACTGATACCACCTGTCTGGGCCAGACCAAAGTTCAGCTGTTCAGTGCGGACCAGGGTCCAGAGGAGGTGTCAATTTTTCTTTGGATCAAACTGAGAAGCCCGGAGGAGGCAGGCGTCTACACATCCGAGTGTGTCCACCATTTCTTACTGCAGTGAACTGCTTGTAGAGGTTTTAGAACTCCTTGGTGTTTACAACAAACTACAATCTGGAAGTGGCTCTCGCTCTGGAGGCGGAGCAGGTCGCACAACTTTTCGTTGGCGGTTCTCCACCTGTCCACACACTGCATACACTGATCCACAGACTGCTCCCAGTGGGCAGGCCAGCACAGCCTGCCCACTGGGAGCAGTCTGTGGGTCAGTGTTTCCATGGCTGGGGGTCAGGCTTCCATGGCAGCCGTGTGTGTTTATAAGAAAAGCTCTCCGTCGACTATGTACTGCGAGTGCAGTCAGTCCAACGTTCACCATCTTGCACTCGGCTTGAAATAAACTGTCCCATCTAAAAAAGCTAACCTAAATAAAAAACACTTGAAAGCGCCACACTCTGTGAGACAACATGCTCTTGAGGATTATTTCTGGCAGACACATTTTCTTCCTGTGGGTGTCAGGTGGCAAACAGCACAGATAATGAGGACACCGACACACAAAAAGAAGAAAACACAACACGGGGGGGGAAAAAAGCTACAGACTAAATTAGGTCTTCGCGTCGTCTGCGCCGGAGGACACATTTGAGGGACATCGTTCGAAACATGTTGGGAATATTAACACTTCCTCTGACGGCTTACTATCCGGCCGCATCACATCCCCAGCGGAGCAGGGTTTTTTTTTACCCGTTACAGGACTGACCTCTGGAAGCAGACGCCGTGTGCCATGACTGTGAAGGCAAACTACTTGCCGCGATCACTTCTCTAATTGTTTGCTGTCGTCGGCGTACAATGCTCATTAATCTGCCTGAGATGCCACTGCACCACAGCCACAGCTGGTGCAAAACACTGTGTCACGAGCTACAGTCTGCATTGACACGCGGCTGCTATCCACGCACTGATTCAACACCCCCTCCCCTCCCTGCCCGCCTGCCTTCCTCATCAACTAACCCTTCCTCTCCAGGCACATGCTGAAAGGACCAGCGCTAGAACATACATGCAGCGTCAGATGATGAGTCACAGCAGCATCCTACCTCCGCTGCCTAATTGTTACACCTGAAGCATACGCAACTGCAGCCGGCGCCTCCAAGGACACCGAGCGCTCGCATCTGCCGGATGGTATAACAAAGTTGACAAAACAGAGAGGTACCGTAAAGACAAAGAACTGACAGGATTATGGGCCTGGAAATCAGCTCCACTCACCTTCATGTCTCCCTCACGTCAGTGGACGGTGAGAAAGTGGTGGAGATGAATGAATGTCAAAGACAAAACGACAGTGTTGGGGAGAAACACGGACGGAGAATAAAAAATGGACCGGGAATAAAGAAAAAAAGAAAAAGAAAAAAGGGGGAGGGCGGGTGAGCGTGTGATTGATGGGGGAAAAAAATGAAATTATGAGGAGAGAGTGGAAGAGAACAGCTGATGACAGGAGGAGAGGAGGAGTGAGAGGAAGGAGCAGGAGAGGCTTAGTGAGAAATCAGCAGGTTGTGGTGGTGTTGCAGGAGAGAGGAGGAGAGAGCGAGATAACACGAGAGAGGGGGGGACAGGGAGAGAGAGAGAGAGCGAGCGAGTCTAGACTGCCTCTCAAAAGAAAGTATCCGCATTCACAGCGCGCGCCAGCCAATGACAAATGTCGGAGAGGAAAGGGTGCCGCTCTGACTGGCTGTCTGAACGCGGAGAGAGGACGGACAGATGGAGAGGAGGCAGCCAATGACAGCGGAGGAGGATAACCAACCAGGGGCAGATGAGAGGGAGAGGAGGTGAGCATGTGTGTGGATGTGTGTTTCGAGAGCCGGAGAAAAAAGCATGCCGACGGATCAAGGGCATTCAGAGCGCCAGCATTCCCTTGGTCACTCTGGACGCAGATAGATCAACGCGATGCGCCAGCACAAATGTTAATACACATGTTTAAAATGAGAGCAACAGCCTGAAGACTGAGGGAATGAGCTACGGGTTACACAATCATCGACGATGCGCCTTAACTGCGAGGATTCAGCGCGATGAAACAAAAAGACACACCATCTCAAAACTGTCATTTGGCTCCGGTCCACCCATCACTGTCTCTGCCACAATTGCCCCTTTCACAGACGTGCTGAACAGTATGTCTTTATGTGACTTGGTTTCAGATGGCAGGGACGAGGGGGGCTTTTTCGTCGACACAATGATGGAGCGGAGTCGCGACGGGCTCACTGCTGACAAAATACAAAAGGCAGAGCCGGAGTCTTGTACGGTATTTCATCAACCCTCGCCGATAATACGACAAGAGGCATGAAGAACAAGTATACGAGAGATAAGGCTGAGAAGAGCAGATAAGTTGGGGCTTTCTGGAAGGCAGCGCAACACTTACAGCTCTTTAAATGGTCATGACATCTTTCTAAATGTTTGTCAAACTTTGGAAAATTACACCACAGATTTTTCAACCACACGGCTCCTGTCATGCACGTTTTCTGCCTTGACGTCCACACAATCTTTGCACGGTTTAAACCAAAAACAGTAATTACTCACGCACACCTCTGAGGTCCCGTTTCCAGTCGCCCTCCAAGCCGGTACAAGCACCAGAGTATTGGGGCAGTATATTCATTTGTCCGGTGCTGTTTGGTGGTCTGATCTTGTGTTTGTTTGAGTTCCCGTGGTTTCTCCTCTATCGTCTCTCACTCAGTCTCTCCCTCTCTGTCCCCCAACTGGCCCTGCCTGCTAAAAAGCCTATCTGCGTCAGCTGCACCTGCTGCCTCTGACTCTGTGCTTCGCAGCGGGGAGGCGCTGTCTCCTAGAACCAAAACACACACATACACACACACACACACACGGACGCACACAGTGTTGAGATCAGTCAGCCTGCACACACAGGAGGGGGGTCGCTTAAGAATGACAACAAGGGCGCGCATGACTGCAAAGAGCATGTCGCTCTCAACACCATCTTCAAAAGGTTCCCCAAAAGGTTCAACACATTTCCATAAATCCGCTAACCCGTTCGGTTTTTTTCCCTCCGATGCCACGGGCCTGCATTGCAGCACTAAGTCAGGCTGTCAAGAGGTGAGTAACTCTGGTAATCCTTCGGATTGTTTCTGACGACCATTACAAGCACACAGGCAATCCGTCAAAAGTTCATGCGGGCCTGCTGCTAAATCATTAGTTCTCAGAAGACTTCTGTTGGCCGGTTTACCCTGGTAGAGATGAGCGATCATCATCCTGCTGACTTCTCGCCATCGTTAAAGTCCCAGGGCTGCAGTAGATCATCTCTGAGCACAATCCCTCCTCGGAGACAAAATCGCCTCCTTAAGCTTCATGAATATTTATTTTCCCTTCATAGTTTATTTAGGTTTGACACAAAAGCTGACAACATGTGGCGCCGAAGTCAGTTTGAAATGTAAATGAGGGTGTCATCGGTGTACTAGTGAATTTATGTTTGGACACATTAAACTCTTGTGAGTGTTTGTTGAAGATTACTTCTAGAACGTCTGCTTATACTGTAAACACACCGTGCAGTATGAACACCACCTTTTCAGTTAGAAATTTTGGCACTTCCCTTTAAAAAAGGTTGAATACGAAGAAAAGATAAAGTATCAACAGAATGTGATACAATAACAGTTTTGACGTGATGTGAAAGACAATTGTTGCAAATACATGTTCTGAAGCTAGCATGCTAATCACCAAGGACACAAAGTCCTTTCTGTGTCATAATACCACTTTGTACCACATTCAAGAGCCGATAGACAGTATAGCTCAGGCTCTGGACTGCTAACTGCACAGCTAACTAAGCTAACTAGCTAATGGCAACTACAGTTAGTGGCAGTTAGCTAAATTATACATTATATAAATAGTACAGTCCAATACTTGAATATCGCATCTTTAAGTGTTACCTTACATTCCGTGCAGTCCAGTTTACTGCCCACGAAACACACACAATACTTTATCACTATTTCAAATGAGAACTCTGACACATTAGTCCGTGATGTCAAAGCCACTTGGTGGTGTGCGGTGTCCTCTGTGGATTAATATGGCAGTTTAGTGAGCTCTTCGATTCCAGTTTCAAAGGATGACAGAATCAGAGACACGTCAGACTCACACTCCCCGGACGAGCCTTTAGCAACGCAAAAGCAGATTGCGTTACAACAGCAAACAATCGAGCCCCCCCTCTGGCTGTCAGTGTTGAGTTAGCCTTATGTTTAAATACTCTTTTAAGGTCAGCTCTCTCTGGTTTCAGAGGAGACCGTGCGCAAGATTGACTCCCTCACCCTGAAATGGCAAAGCGACTGAAGCGCCTCCTCCCTGTTCCGAGCGTCTGTACAACTGTTTCAAGTGACTGAGACAGACGCAGTCCACTGTCCTTACACTGTTTATGTATGTGGTGCTTCATAAAAAGGGCCCATAAAAGGACACTAATCGACAGCCATACAGCACCGGTCATAAAACAGAATGATGTCGAGGAAGTTCATATCGCTACAACAAACAGTCTCGTTTTTTTTCAATGTAAGTTAATACATCTGGGACTTGACACCATTCTCCGGAGACGTCCAGCTGAGCGAGCGCACACACACACACACTCATAAAAAACACTAAAATAGCAGCGACACAAAGGACACGGTGCCCAACGCAATATTAAGCTTTTAGGCCAGCAGAAACTATTAGTCATCTCTGAGAATAAACCGCGCTCACAGCAGGGATTCTAATTGACCAATCAAAATGTGCCTCAAAGATTTATGTGGAGAGCCAACAATTTTATTACCAACAGTAAGGGGGCTTGTTTTGTTGGCCGGCCCGTTGCATCACAGGTCCACCGACACAATTACGCTCAGTACCTACCGACAGTTGTGGGCTTTCTGAGGTGGCAGTCCGTCTTTCTTCTCTTTCTCCCACCTGCCCTCGTGTTCCTGAGCGTGGGAGTCATCTTACCCTTGACCCTTCCTCTGTTTTCCTCCTCCTCCCCTCACACCCTCCCCGTGCTCGGCTTTATCCGGACAGTTCCAGTTCTCTTCCGCGAATTAGCATCGGCACCCAATAGCAGGAGTGTGTCCCCTTCACCCCCTGTCCTTCCTGCCCTTTCCCCCCTCCGCTTACCCCTCTCGATCTCCCCTCATCTGAGGTGTGGAAACTGAGAAATGTTGATCTGGCCCGGTGCACGCGGAGCGCTGCCAGGACCTCCAACCTACCTACCTCTTTTCTCGACTGCTGAGGCTGGTAATCTACTGCTGGCATGCTCAGCGGTATTAAAATGTGTTACTGGGGCAAAGTGGGTGCCGGTATTAGTGAATGCCGAAAAACGCAGCACGGATAATGAGGGAGACTTGGTGAGAATGGACAGGTAGAAACATGATGAATTTTGTCTTAGGCTACCTCCAAACTAATGTAGACAAATGCACCCTGTCGACTGTGTTCTGACCATCCGCTCACATCGCTCCCACAATGAAATCTTAATGAAAATGTCCTCCAAGGTCTTATAAAGAGCTTGTTAAAGCAATGAATCCTCCAGTGCGTTTTTTTATATTTTATTGTCTTACTAAATTGAATCAAAGTAGAGTCAATGTGGCATTTGATAGTGATAAATGGATAAGTTGAGCCAAAAATGAAAATTCAGTCATTATCTTGTCATGGATGGAAAATCGGCTTTTCGTGTTTTCATGATCCACAAAACATTTCTGGAGCCTCACAGCAAAAATAGCATTGCAGCATTCTCATAAACAACTTAAGTAGATGGGGAATTCTTTGGAAAGCTTAAAAAACAGACAAACAAAAACACATAACGCTCCATACAGCGGGTCCAGCGTGATCATAGCTCAGGAAGCCCCAAGACTGCAAATTGAGCTGGGAAGATATTCTCACCATTTCTAAAGCTGCTCTTTTCAAACCAATGCAGGATCTCTGGGCTTCCAAAGACTTGGATTTCCATTGGATTTCACCTGAAGGGCTTTATGAAGAGATTTCATGTTTTTTTATTTGGTCCCCATCTACTTCAGTTGTTTAGGGGAATGCTGCGGCGCTTTTTTCCTGTGAGGCTTCAGAAATGTTTTGAGGACTAAAACTTCAAATGTACACAGGGGGGAATAGATAATAACTGAATGTGCAGTATTGTGTGAAGGTATCCTTTAACACAAAAGTACCTCATAAAGTGCAAATATAAAATACACTTCCAGGTACTCTGACGTGCATTACAAATGGTTCATTTCACACTTTCAACAATCACCGACCACAATGACTGATTGACTGATACATATTGAGATATTACTCTTATCCTTGTTTTGTCTTTGTTTGTTTTTTATTGTACTCGCAGGAAATGCAGCTCAAAGAGACTACATTGGTGCCGTCACAGATTTGAGGGAAAAAAGGAAATAAACAAACTGATACACGCATTATGTCTCCATGTATTTACTGTATTACGGACTGTTGTGACCTTGGATGGCTTTGTCCCCACATGTGAACAGATGAGCATGGAGAGCAACGTAGAGAACGAAAAGGGAGAGAGGGCGAGAGAGAGAGAGGGGAGAACACCCCCTCGCTAAGCTGGATCTAGTGGCCTGTGCCCTCCTGCTCTTAATCCTGGCTTCCAGCACATGACCCAGCTAACAGTATTATGGAGCGCTTTGATTAGACCTGCTGCTGAGCGCACGTACTGGGAGACGTGGCGGCAGCGGGGGGAACATGGGGTCCTTTGCTCTGCCACCACTTTGCAGGAATGCCAGGCCTCTGCACAGACACATACGCATACTGCCCTCTCCCCACACACACACACACACACGCGCGCGCACACACACACACACATGCACACACACACACACACAACCTCAGTGTACACATCCTACACACGGCGTAAGAAAAAAAAACGACATGAGCCTTGCCGGATTAGGCCTGCGAGTCAGTGAGTCAGCGGATTACCCCTGCTAGTTATTCTAGGTGAAAACTAAGAGTAATGCTCAATAACGTGCTGCTAGCATTAGCCGCGGGCCGCAGAACGAGGTGCGAGAATGGCACTTGGGTCGGTCACAACGGGGAGGGGGGAAGTTCACATGACGACTTCGGCAGTTTGGCCTTAATCGCGTCAAGGGGTCTTGAGCAAGGGAGTTTATTTAAAGATCTTTTTCAAATTTTTGAATTCATAGGGGGAAAAAACAACAGTCATAGAATTGGACTTGGGCCAGGGATCAAAAGTCAATCGGGATTATCAGAAACTATCAAAAACTGCCATTGATTTGTGTTCAGATTGTCTTACGGGGCTCACTTCCAGGTATGTTACTGTATGAGAAAATTGATTTAACATTAAAGCATGTAAACATATTTTAGTAGTAACCCAAAAAGAGCAGTGTGATGTCATGAGTTTCTGATGGTGTGACCTTTGACCTTCGGACAAGAACCTATATAAAATGCTGAAGGAAAGAAAAAAAATTAAAACATAATAGTTCCCCTTCTATCTATTTTATACTATATTAATGCAAAGACTATCCTCACTAAAATAAAGCTGACACCAAGTTCCTTCATCACTCAATATGTTGAATTAACAAAAACTTCATGCTGTGCTCTTACGACATCCTGATACAGGGAGGTAAATAAAGCTGGTCATATTTGAAAACAATACTGTCGAGAGGAAACTGCTGCGGAATTCAGCACAGCGTGTCTTCACCACGGGGGGTGAACTGTATGTCGTATTCCCTCTGGGGAACATACTTCTGCTATGTCCCTACTTATGTTTGTACTGCTAATAAAAAAGATTTGTGCGAGAGCCAAGACTTTTAACATCAAGCTGATGTTTGAAACCGTCAAGGGTATTTTGTTGTGCAACAGCAGGATCCATTCGAGAGATTTATAAAACGACAAGCGAGCACATCTGCACACCAACAAAAATCAAAATCTTGAGCACAGAGTAAAAAATATCGCTTGGCAGGAGAGCTGGATCCCCACGCCGCCACAACGGCTGCCACTACCTCTGGAGCATGAATGAGTTAATCTCAAAATCACACAGTACACACTGTGTGACCGGCGTTATCTATCACATGTTTGCCAGTTTTGTTGCACACATACAGCACATGGTGCACAAACACAGATTGTCCTCTCCAACTCAAAAAAAAGGGAGCGGTGTTCATTTTTGCATTTGTGTGGCGAGTTCGCAAATCAGGTCGCACCCTGGCAGGTTTTTCTGCTCCAATACTGAACAAACACAATCTGAAAGGAGAACTTCAAAACGAACTCTCCTCACAGACAAAGCGCCCGTTTTATAACTGAAAAAAACAAAAAAAACAAAAAAAAACAGCACAATTTTAGAACCATTGCAAAAATGTTTCAATGCAGCTGTTGACTCCGGGCGGAGGTATTTTCGGGAACAGCATGGTTTGAGGCTGTGTCTGGCATGTGCTACTTCATTTGTGTCCGAGTGCCGTCGCAGCATGCTCGACACTGAAGGAAACTCATTGTGACAAGTGGTCTGCTGGTGTTCCGGTGATGGAGGGTGAACGGGGAGGAGGGTCACCTCTAACACCAAGACTTCCTTGAGACTTTTCCACCCATCGCCTCAAATCAGAACATCATCTTGCCCCACCAGGAGGGGGCACAACCAGGCTCAAATCCCTGCGCATTTCCACGTGTATGCCCAGAATTTACAAGCGTGGAGTAAAGTGCTTCGGTCGCTGTAAATGCCATTTCAAGTCTAAACTCTCCATGTCCTGCGTCTGCCACAGCGAGAGGTTACTGCTGTCTCTTCCAGTTAGTCTTACTGCGCCTCCTGCAAGCTGTGGGCTGCAGTGGTGTTCATTGAAAACTTGCTGAGATATATATTGCTGCCTCCACCATTTTAAAACGCACTCGCATATCTAATTTTTCCCTCCAGATGACTTTATAACAGCCCAGTCGTTTGAAACATAGCTCTATTATAGCAGAACTGAGCGCGCGGGGATCGCTTTGTGTCTCCGACGAGATGCATCTTCTCCGCTACGAGTTTCAATTTGCCTCTTTATTGCCACACACATGAACGTAATGAGGTAAAGATGAAGCCGTAGCAGAACAAACAGCGAGCGCCTTCCACTGGCAAACACATCAGTGGGTTCGGCCTCTTTGGTGGCAATTTATAACTCCAATCTGTCCGACCGATATCGTTATTTGAATTGATTTCGTGAGATGCCTGCGAGATGACTGTACCAAGCGTGACCACAGACTAACCTGTCTACTTTAACAGAATTAAATGAAATAATGCGGCTGTTTGCTGTTGAGGACCTCCCAGAGTTCAGTTTGAAAAAAAGTCCACTTCTAGGCAAACCTGCCCATAGTTGTATATTCAACATCTGGATGTTCCTCGAACCTAAATTCTAAATGTGGGTTATCAGTCTGCTGGTCATAAAGAGAGAAAACATTCGGAAAATAGTCAAACTTTTGATCTACAAGGTTAAATATTGTTGCTTACAATAAGTCTGACACATTAGCAACATTAGCACAGATGTTTGCAACAAGGTGGACATGATATTCAGTTCATGTTATGTCAATAAGCAGCTTAAAAACATATACATTAATACAATTATAACATGTTTAACTGATTAGCATTTATGCTTCTGACTAGCGAGGGTAGAATCTTTAAATCGACTAGTCGTAATTGAGCTCATCCCTACAGGACTTTACTAAAAAAGGTGCGCTCTATAGTTTTGGAAAATGGATTCAAGCTCAGAAAGTTGATATTTACAATATTAATGATTGTAATACAAACTCAAGTATGTATTCGATATGTTTCTATTATAAACAAGCCAGCCTCAGAGGAAAACAAGGTCCGTTTGAAGCTAGGAAGGTATGAAACAGAATGAAATTGTATTTATTTTGCCTATTCAGACATGAAAATCCATCACAACTGATGTTTTTCTTACAATTTTCTCCTGCTCTCCTCTTTTTACATTTCTTCCCCAAAACTACACAGTGCGTCTTTAATAATATCTAAAAGTGACTCTATATCGGCTGATCATTTCCATATTTGGCCACGTAGTAATAATAACAAACTGCCGATAAGTCACATTCAAAACCTGTCTTGACAACTGACGAGCTCTGCTGTCTGACAGTGCTTTAGCTGCTTGAGCTAACGTTAGTTTCACGCGCGTTGACAGGACAGACGGCGTCTCAGCCCAAAATCCTGGAAGTCTCAATTCAGAGATCCTTTAAGGCATCCAGCTTAACAGCAATGACGCGATGTGCTTGAAAGTTTAACGGTGCGATTCAGACATCAGCTGTCTACTGTCACTACGCCTGTCCCGCTGCCTGCTAGCTTTGTGTACAGAGAGGCCACTCTGTCAGTCTTTTATGGAAAAGCAAAAAAAACACGATCGTCAACCTTAAACATACTCGCCTGAATAACCTTTCACTTTGAAGATTATCAGGACTCTGTTACTAATAAGATACCAGCAATTGTAATCCTACAAATCACAGTTTCAGTATCAAAACGATTCATACTTTTGCGAGAAGGCAACATGAAAAACTACCTTATCAGGCCACAAACAGGAGTGTTTATGTGTGAAGATTATGTTGACAGGTTTGTTGACTACTGTTCAGACTGAAGCTGGGTAAAGCCTTCTCAGCATTACCGGGGCGCCGGGTGGTGGTGGGGGGTCCCTGACTGTAGAACTGTAGCTGGGCTGGAATGTGTGAAACATTAAGAAGATGTCATCGCCCGTTCAGTGCCGGGAACCCAGGAGATTTTTGTACGATATTTAATCCCTGTCCGCCATCGTTTACTGGCCTGACATTACCCTGCAAAAGCATTTTTATTTTTTTTTGCTGAAGGATGGGACCTGCGTGCACGCTCCACTTTCAGTGTTTTCCCCAGGGTTTCTTGTAGTACAGCAGTATTTTTGGTGCCAGTGCATTTTTCCAGGCTCAGCTCCCGAAAGGTTCTCATTTCTATGTTTGGATTACTGTAGATCTAAGGGGGACCGATTATACAATTTATCATTATTAGAAAGGAGCGCCTGTATTAGACCACTAATCATATCCTCCGCTCGCTTTGAACACCATGATTAATTCATCTTCAGGATGCTGCAGCTTGTTAAGGCGTAGCGACATGATTTAAGTCACAATAGTATTTTCTTGACACTGTGCAATTAAATGTCGCGTTGGTAAAAATTTAAAGACATAACCGATTTAAAATACCTTTAGCTTGCAGCACAGTCACTCCATTGGACAAATCATTCAGTAAGAATATCAATTCAATTAAGAATATGTTACAAACCAGTCTGATCAGCACCAAAGACGTTGTATTAAACATGACGTGTCACTCCGACTATTATACATATACTGGGAAATCTCTGTGAGCCCGTAAGTAGATTCTGTCATATAATGTGTTGACACAGATGTCTTGACATCCCCGAAACCATGCACCATGAGACGGCGAGAATGTGTGAACACGTAACCTGTACCTCATCAATCACATTAGGTAATGTCATTGATCAGCACCGTCAGAAACAAATAGGGCCATCAAGGAGAGCCTCAGGAGAGCTGAGGGTGCTGTGAGGGCTCTCCCCCTGATTCTTTGATTGGACAGCCAACTGAACTGTCAAAAAAATTTGAAACTAAATGACAATGAGCAACCAAGCCTGGACTAAGAAAAGCTCCACACTACAGTATCACTATCCCCTGATCTCTTGACATCCTGTCAACTGGCTTGACAGATGTGCCTCAGCCAACAGAACATGTGCTTATTTTGAGTGTGCTATCTGAAAAACATGCAAACATTGCTTGACAAATGACAGATCTGTCGTAACAACGAACTTACAGCACATACCTTCATTTCACTGTCCTCCCGAACAAAATAATTCACGTTCACACGTGCCATTGTTCTACCGAGCTCGCGGGGGCGGCCTCTGAACAGCTACCGCTGGACTCCACCTGACGGACTGCCCCCACCCTCCGGCCTCGCTGCTTTCCTGAGGTGTCACATATCCACCACTTGCTCGTGTTGCTAAAGGCAGTAGGGAGGAGGAATGATTTGGCTAGAAATAGCAGTGTCACATGAGTGTGAGCAGTGACCAGTCAGCCAGCTGCTCATCCTTACATGGAGCCCTGCCCCATCCGCACAATCAAACACACGCAGGCGGTAGGCAACACTGCCAGCACAGCGGCGAGGAGCGGCGCAGCAGACAGGTCGATCGTTCATCTCTGAGGGCCTGTCACACCTCTCACGAGTTGAAAATGGACATGTGAGCTCACACCTGTTCAAACAGCAGGAGACAAAATAAACTACTGAGCCCCTTTTCCCACGGGAGAAACTGAAAAACACATGCTTTCTTTAAAAAGGTTATGCCTATACTATTATATTTGTGAGAACTCATTACGAAGACGTTTATGTTCACACGTAAATCAAATAAATTGCCTCGATCAAATCATACGAAATAGCGCAAAAACATTCTCCTGGAACTCCTCCGCAAGGGCTGCGTGCCGTGCAGGAAATTCAGGTCTAATCATTTTAAACGAAGTTATTTTGCAAATGGATAACATTTTATTTTTTTACGATTTTGGCTTCCAACTGTTACAAGATAATCTTAGAGGTCGTTGCACTTTCTCCCTTCACTAAAAAACCCAATTCACTCTCAGCCAGGCTGCAGCACGTTTAGTTGAGATCAGCACTTTCCAATAAGTCACTATGTATAAACCTGGATGCTAGCTGCCGCACGGATTTTGAGGGCGCGACTATCGCTGCTGTTACAGTAGCTCAGGACGAGAGTCGCATGTGAGCAACCCACTCACATTTTAAACACTAGGGTTAAAATATGATGCAGAAATAGGATTTGTGGGGATAAAAAATTGTGTATTACAATTTAAATTTCACAATAAAAGCACAGGAGCCGACAGTAAAGCAGTTAATCATAATGCTACTTAGTCAGATTTTTTCTTGATAAAAAAAAAAGATGTGTTCCAAGCTGTATGGACAGCTTCTCTCCTCAACGGAGGAGAGAAGCTGTCCATACTGCAATATTTAGCTATCTAAAAAAATTATGTAGACAACAATGTCTAACATGTGCAAGTCACCCACACAACTTTCCCAAGAAAAAAGGAACGACTCTATGGAAACCTGGAGCCAATTCATAGGTATTTACTTTTAATTTATAGGTAACAGAGGCATAGGTTCGTCTCCACAGAGCACAGAAATAACATGATGTTTACATGACATGACAGATCCTCCCAAGAATAACTTTTCCCAGGCTTCTCTCCGCATTTCCCCAAGTGTTTTGCCATCAGAAGTTTTTTCCAAGACCTCAACCTGACCCCAAGCCTTTGCGGTAAATGGTGACTCATTAAAGTCAAGCACGACATAGGTGCTGCTGAACAAACGTACTCGAGTGAGAAGAACAGGAAAATAATGTCGATCCTACCTCCCATGAAGAAAACCACAATGGCTCACAGTTCGGGCAGTAAGCTCGTCATTAGCATAGTTAACACCAGGCCAGCACCCAAACAAGAGACGCTCTGTGTGACAACGCTTTGATACGGACCCTGCCGCTTACAGAAGGCCACCAGAAACACTACAAAATGGCTCTCATGGCCTGAGTGGAGAGGACAAACACGGGCCAAAAAACACACAATGGGTCAGAGTAAACGATGCAACTAGCACAAGCAGTCACACGCTAACTGGGATTATAAATGGCTAATTGTTTGCATGTCAATATGAGTTTATTTTTTTTACAAGGAAGAATCTAGAGGCTTAGTCTTTAAGGAGGCCATAACTTAAAGAACAGAGGCTTTCTTCAGTGCATAACCCACCACGATTTGAAGTGAGGGCCGTTCGCTTCAAAGCAACCGAGATGGGGATGACTACCAGGAAGCCTATGGCCGCCAGCGGGGATTAAATGACTGAGTCGACGCTGTAAACGCTGATATTTGTCAAGTAGACAGAAGAAAATACCACAATCGTGCTGTGAAGACAATAATGAAGGACAAAGACTTCGAGGCATTATGAGCTATTAAGGCTCACTTTTGGGTGAAAGAAGAATGCAGGACTTCGTGACAGGAGCTGACAGGAAGACAGGGCATTACGAGCATTATGGGGTGCCGACATTTTTTAAAAATGGGTTTGCAAGGTTGCCACCGGGCAGGAGTTCCCCGAAACCAGCTGCGTACATATATGTGCACAAACCACAAGTATTTCAGTGCGTAAATGTGGCCCTAAAGTATTTCTGTGTCCAGAAAACTTAGATCTGGTTCAAAAACAAACACAAAACCAGTGGTTGTAAAGTAGTCTAATTAAGACCTACAAGGGTTTTTGATTATTTTCCCAGGCTTTTAACAGTGCCCTGAGCCTGAAGCAACGCTGGAATCTCAAATCAAGTCAAGCGACTCACGGAACTGCGATGCATAAAACGCCGCGATCCTGAACGCTTGTACCATTTTGTTTTTGGCGTGTTCACCCATCGCTGTTGGCGCGCAACTTAATTAAGTGCGTGCAACAACCCTCGCTCCGGACCTTTCCCTGCTCTCCCTCCTGTCCGGCGCGCTTGTTTTGACCTTTCCTTAATACAAAATGAAAACACAACGTTATCGGCTCCACATGATCAGTGACATGCTTAACGAGATTTTCAACAATAACATGGATTAAGCCATGCTAGTACAAGCGTGCGCGCGCAAACACACACACACACACACACACACACACACACAGCATGGCGATTCCCACTCTTTCTGTGCTATCATGTGACTCAGACATAACAGTGTGATGATTGTGCTCCGAGGCCGAGGTGGGCCGATCAGAGAGACAGACTGTTCTCTGACTGTGACTCTGTCGGCCCCGATGCCAACTGCCCTTCCGCCCACAGAGATGCAGACACACCCACTGGCAGAAGGGCCAGCCTGCACGGTGCCCCACCGTCATGGAAACCAGAAAAGACTCCTATGCATTTTCCACACATTTCTTTCTCCCTTGTTCCCGCTCGCGTAGATGCACAGCGTCAAGGTCATTTGTTATTTGTGTTAGAAAGTGTGAATTCACTTCTGAAATCTAAACATGTTTTGTATCAGGCAGCTATCCATACTTGTAAAACCTCAATATGAAACATAAATCCATTCATAAAAAAGGCATCCATCGGTCATGTTTGCTTTTATGTTGTGTTTCGCTTCAGGCTAAATGCTGAAGAGTCTACCATACTAGCATGACAGCATTTTCTGATAAGCAATAAAAACAAACTCCATTTGATGATTGGAAAATTAATTGGTCATGTATTGGGGAAATTGCTCAAAGGCACCACTTTCAACTGATGACGCTCAACCTTTCGGCACTCTTCCTCCTGCAGGATAAAATACTGCAAGTCACCCGACTGGCATTTACGCCAGCTGAGACAGGTGCTACAAATCAGAGCTATCAATTTCATCTGCCGATCCAAGAGAGACCTGAGACCAACACGCAAGTCCGGTGTAGGAAAAGGTCAGGGGATCAACAAAGTTATTAGGACTCATCCTCTGGGGATCATGAAAGTATGTACAAAATGGCATCTTAATCCATCTGATAATTGATGGTATATTTCAGTCTCGACCAAAGAGGTGGACTGGCTGACATCGTCATCCGTAGGGGCCATGTCACTAAGCATCACTGAAAATGTCAACAAAACAGTGAAGATTCCCATCTAAGCGGCCGAGGTGAGGAACTCAGATTGCTTGTTTTGAAAAAAAAGTCAGAAGCAAGAGGACAGACTGATATCTCAGCTCAGATATGAACATACTGCAGACGCCTATATTAGCGTATATGTCAGCTGATTACACTGAAGCAATGTCGATGATATGTGAAGTTTTGTCTTTTGTTCATTTCATGTGTGTAGCATACTGGAGTTTCATTATGCAATCTTGTGTTGAATAATAACAAATCAATCTTACAATACTGGCCAACTTTACACCAAAATGAGCGTGTAAATGCAGGTTTTTGAAACACCAGTACACGTGTTAAAATAGGCGAGTTGTCAAAGATCCAGGATTTGTCGAGCTATCACTAAGATATAAAACAAAAACCTTTTTAACACGGGAAAGAAAACCACACTAACTCTAAATTCAGGATGTTGGCCTGTTAGCACTTCTCCATCCTTCCATGTCACGGCTGCAGTTGCTTCCTTCTCAGTAACAGATTTGTGCCAACAGAGATAGGAGTGAAGAGAGATGTGTCACTCTTACACATTACCGGCTCCCGAAAAAAAAAACGACAAGTATAATTCAGGATGTTGTTGATTGAGACTCATCAGAACAAGTGTAATGTCTTCTGGATGTAGCCTGATGAAAAGAGTTGACACTAATTCTGGTGTGCAAACGGTGAAAGTGAGGCAGCAAATCCTCACACTTGAAAATCAAGTACAAGCAAATATTGGTTAAACACCGGAAAAAAAAAAAACAAGTCTTGGTCTACAAAGCGACAAAGTGCATAGAGGGAGATTGTCAAGTAATGTGGTGTGACCTGCCTGCTCATGGAAGACATTTTTGTGACGGAGCAAGGAGGCCCGAGGCGAATCCGACATCGACCTGGAACAAAAGGTGGAGTCACGGAGGGCAGACAGTTCTTAGAAACCGTCAACAGTCAGCACACGTGCGCCGAGCGAGATCACCTCCATGAAAACTGGTCTGACTCTGCTCTTTCAGCATCTTGTTGAACATGAAAACATTGCACAACGTACTTCTTCTGGGCATGTGAACTGCTCTTCCCTCCCCCTCCTCCCCCCCGGGGCCAGCCTTCGACAACGCACAAAACTTTCAAAAACACGAGCTGCCGACTCGACCGCTGTTTAAACACACACGCCGCTGCCGTGTGTCTGTCCAGAAGCCTTTTGGATTTACGGGTGAGCGTACAAGAGAGCAGCTCTATTGACGGTGTGGCCGAAGCCGTGGCTGCACCCTGGCAATTTAGAGTGAATCACTCTGCCTCGGTTTGTTTTTCTTTTTTTCCCCCCACCGAGAGGATTACGCTGACAAAGGGAGGGTCAAAGTACGGAGGAAATATGAATCGAATCCGCCCCTAATGTCCTTTCGAACCCACCTTAATTCCACAAGATAGCTGCAGA
>CAEMYA010000092.1:4232329-4259454 GCA_903131615.1 Diplodus sargus
CCCCCATTCTCCCTCTCGCGCACGCACACACACACGCACGACGCACACACACACGCATACAAACATGGCGGCCTCTGTTTCACCGCTACGCTCCTCCTTCAGGATTTGTAGCCCGCTAACGTTACACCATCACTGCTGCCGGGCCAAACTGCGGACGCACAGAAAATGCGAGAGTCAGAGGAGACACCTGCACCAGACGGCGACGAGGTAAACGGCTCCATGTTGGGACACACCGCCGCTCTCCTCTGTTAATGTCCGGTGTTACTTTTGCGGAGGGGACGAGCGACGCTCCATCCGCCGGTGAGGGCGTGTGTGCCGTCACGTGTCGGAGGATGGTGATTGACAGCAGGTCTCACCGTTCATGGTGGAGAGGGGACACGTTACGTCCCTGTAGCTGGGAGGTCAACCACAGGTCCGGTTAGCCCGACCATGCTGTCGACAAACGGCTCTGTGTTGCATAACGAGCCGCAGGTTCGCCGGTTGTAGCTCAACGTTCCAGAGCACAGTGCCGGACGGTTAGCTAACGTTAGCCCTCACCCGCGGTCAGTTAAGCGTTTTAAAGGGTAACTATACCCATTTTACACAACCAGATGTGTTCAAGGTTACATGTCTTGTGGAGTACTGCTGCATATGTGAGAAAAAGTAATATGAAGCCCTTTTGTGGCTCTGGAAGCGCATGTAATCTGATAAACTGCCTCCAGTGATGTCACTCAAGATGCATTGTGGGTAATGTATGCACCAGGTTTTCAGAAGCAGTCCACTGGTCCCCTCACAAAACCGCTGTTTGACTTATTATGGCAGACATGTGACTCAAGGTATACTAACATTACTTTTAAAAGGAACTTGTTACCGTACTGTAATATCTACTGAGAAAAGTGATGCATATAGTTATTGAAAATGAAGGTAAAAGCCCTTTGCAACCCATTGTGCATGTCTACGATATTGTCCGGAGGAACATATTGACTCTGCCATCACTTTGTAGCCTTCGGTCACTCCGCAGCCTAATAATAGGGATGAAAGATGCATTATAACATTAACAGCTCTTTATTTTGCTAACAATCTAACAGTGAACTGGACAGAGACACACAGTATTAGGCACAGCTGTTTCAATGAAGACAATACAACAAAGGCTCTTATAGCCAAGTAGATGATGTTTGAAAGTTCAACCGATGAACCTGTAAACTTAATTTTCACCGTGATGTTGTTCTTGTCCTTTTCGCATCAAAACTGTAAATAATCGGAGTGTTTCCACAAAGTTAACGCTGTCCTCTCCGGACTCACATTTTATTTTATTTTTGTGGCGACATAAGAAAAGGGCTATTTCTTTCCAGAAATTGATTACATTTCTGAAAAACTAGCTTAATGACACATTACTTGAATTGCAGAACTAAGTCATTACACTACTTGTTACAACAAAAAAGTAATCCAAGTTCTCTAACAGATTACTTTGTAGCAGATTACCCCCCTGTAAGAGCCACAAGATGAGAATTTAAGTTAATTTAAGATATGATGCATCATTTCATGTTATTTCATGAGCATACCAGGGAAACAATGTTAAGATTTAAAAACAAACTCATGTTGACTGATGCTTGGAGCTGTGGCAGGCACAGGAGCATATATTTTTTTCTACAGACTGTGTGACAGACTGTAATTAGATTTTTATTTTTTATTAAACATTTGAAAGGGATTACATCTCCTGTCATTCGCATCAGACTGAAGTTACTGTGCCTACAGCTCGGGAAGTGGCTTTTTTGACGTCCAGAAGGAACGCCACTGCACCCCCAACTCTGCAAACACCTAATGGTAACTTAGACGCCTGCTGCAAACGGGTGCTTGAATGGCAAGTCTGTGAACTTCACAAGTGACTATAGCAGCTGATTTAACTGTTGAGTACACAAAAAAGGCAGAACGAGTCGACTCTTAACTTGTGCTCTCAACGGCTTCTATAAGTGTGTTTTGCTGAAGAAAACCGAGAAAAATGACACAAGTTGGAACCAGTTGCAGATTTCCTTCATTTCCTTCACTCCTTTTTACTTTATTAGTTAATGAAATTGTTGCTGATTATGTTTTTATCAATCAACTTGCATGTCGACTAACTGTCCAAGCTTTATTTGAAATAATATATCGGATGTCTTTTTGGTTTTATGTCTGTTTTTTTAATCTCTGATGTGTGAGCTGTGCGTGTGCACTTATTCACGCCTTAATGATTACCCCCTCCAGACATGCAGCTGTGGTGATCTCGGGGACAGAGTTGGCTCGTCAGCTCCACAGAGAAATCCAGCGCGATGTGGAGGAGCTGGTCGCTCAGGGCAACATGAGACCCCACCTGGGAGTGGTCTTAGTGGGGGACGACCCAGCTAGTCGCACCTATGTGAAGAACAAGACCCGGGCAGCCAGCATCCTGGGTCAGACATGAGCTTTGCGTGCATTCCTAACGCTGTATGCATGATGTGTATCATGCAGATCAATGACCATCATTCTCCCTAATGCATTTCACATTATACGCATGCATAACACAGGGGTAAACACGTTTGATGTAATGTTAAAGATGCGATCAAACATGCACATGGCAGCAGTTTGAACATGGAGTGTGTGGGATGTGTACATGCTCTCCAGGTATCTCCAGTGACACAGTGGTGCGGCCGAGCTCGGTCTCCCAAGAGGAGCTGCTGGAGCTGATTGACAAAATGAACCGTGACTGGAGGGTCAGTGGCCTGTTGGTGCAGCTGCCACTTCCCGGTAAACACAGGCGTCACAGCTGCACACGAGTTTCCATCACTGACATGAAAGTTAAACAAATGAGCTGGTCTGTACAGTTCAGTATACACTGAATGCATTTATGTCGCTCTTTCTATAGTTTTTGTTCTTTACATGACTGGCAATATTTAAAACATCAATATACTGTATGACGTGGTGGTCAACAATAGGCTTGTTTGTGTTATATGATAGATATTATGTACACATTTTTTAATGTAATATCAGTATCTGCCATTCTCCCTCACCTCTGTAGAGCACATCAACGAGCGAGCAGTATGTAACGCCATCGCTCCAGAAAAGGATGTGGACGGCTTCCATATTGTGAACATCGGAAAGCTGTGTCTGGACCAGAGATCCATGGTGCCTGCAACTCCTGCAGCTGTGTGGGAGATCATTAAAAGAGCAGGTAAACCATAAAAAAACCTCTTCAGCTCTTTGACTAATCCTGAAGGGGACGCTGGAGGGCTCTTGAATTGAATTAGATGCAATGTGGTCATTAGTGTAACCTGTAACTTGTGCTTTCTGTTCATGTCCAACCCAGTAGATGGCGCCTAACAATCATTAACACGCCAGCAAAGTCAGGTCAGGTTTAGTTGGATTGCCCAAAATCTCAATCACACCACCTCAATGGGTTTGACAATCTGTACAGTGAATGGCATCCTCTGTCCTTAGACCTTCGATTTGAGTAAGGAAAAAGTCCTCCCCTTTTTAACAGGGGAAAAATATGGAAGAAACCTATAAACCTAAAGCTAAAGAGGAGGATTTCCATCTAACAGGGCATGAAGTAGATGCTGTGTGTACAGAGCATACCAACAAAATCACAGCGTATACACATTACAATTTTAAGATATCTGATCCACGTAGATTTTATGTACTGAATGTGGGGAATACAAGTAAAGAAAACTTCCCGAATGATGTGACAGTAACTTGAAAATAAGGCAGATCTTTAATGGTGAATGATGAAACCCAAAACAAACCAAAATTCATATTATGAGAAAACTGTCTGCTTTGTGACATAACTCATTTGTTGCTTTACAAACCAGGCAGAGGGCGCTGTCGGTCGCGTACGAGCAGAGATAAACTTTCAATCAAACTGATGATTTGGTACAAGCAGTCGAGGTCGCTGAGAGTCTTGACTGCACAGGGAAAAAGCTCTTACACAGTCTGTCAGTTCAAGTTTAGATGACTTTGTCACGACTTCCAGGATATGATGATAAAGAGTCATACAGTGTGGGAAGGCTCTATGAAAATGTTGAAGTATGTATTGGATGCAGTGTTAACAATGATTGTGATACGGGTCCTCTATGCATGAGTGAGGGACCCTGATGAGTAGATTCTCCATCAGCTGCTATCAGAGAATTTTGTGTTGAAGTGGCTTTGGATGCATTCTGGGCGATTATAGTACATATAATACACCTTTTCCCCTTGCTCTACCTAATGTTGCCAGGAGAATGTTGTTGAAGAAATTTCCTTCTCCTTAAGATTACTCCTGAATTTCTGAATTTAAATTGAATGAACATGTTGGTTGTGAAACCTGAGATATAACACTATTGTGACACAGTGAATTCATGCAAAACGTGAAGAACTCACCTAAGATTTATATAAATGAATAAAATCCACATAGATGATCACTATTTCAGTTCAGGTTACATTGAGTGATTGCTAACTGACAGCCGGACTGGATGAAGTTAATATTTTTAATGCAGACTTCATCAGCGAACTGAGATATGGCCCTGCTGTGTACATACCTGTCTTCCCACTATAATACGCTGTAATGACTGATGTGTCGGCTGACAATAGATGTGGTAAATGTCACTGGCCCGACACAGTGGTGCCGGGCTGTGGTGCAGCTGGCAGAATCACCTCCCTCGACATGCCTTTGGGATCAGTCAAAGGTGAAACACAGCCCCAGGCTCGCTGGGACATTTATGTTAATGTTCAGTATTTTGTGGTGAACAAAAATTTTCTCCTTGGAGGCTCAATTCTCCTTTTCTTCAGTTGATCAGCACAGTCAAACAAGCAAAACATATCAAGTATTTTTCCTCCGTAAAATGTTTGTGCAGGTATTGAGACTGTGGGAAAGAATGTGCTGGTCGCCGGTCGCTCCAAAAATGTTGGAATGCCCATCGCAATGCTGCTGCACACCGATCGCAACCATGAACGCCCCGGCGGTAAGTGCATATGTGTGTGTGTGTGTGTGTGTGTGTGTGTGCGCGCGCGCACGCGTGTGTGCGTGTGTGCGTGTGTGTGTGTGTGTGTGTGTCTATCTGTGTGTGTGTGTGTGCGCAGGCGAGTCAGCATCAAAATGATCAGAGTGCTGCTCTTTGTATGTCAATGATGTTGCACCACCTTGACTCTCCCTGGAAGATATTTGATACTCGCAGCTTTGGTCAGGATGTGACCCTCAAATGAATGTTTCATTGACTCCCACCTTATTTAATGAAACAATAAATGCTGATGCACGTCCTGCTGGAAGAGATCAAAGAGGGAAAAAACCAGGGAGTGTGAGGGAAAGGGCTGAACTGGGCGAGACTTTTGGCATTGTGCACTGTTGGCAGACGGATCGACTGTCCTTATAAGGGTGTAGGAAGAAGGGAGGGGATTTGGAAAGGCATAGAATGGAATTTGGAAATATGAAGCAACACAATGAGTTTTACCTGTCAAAGGTATGGTTGTATGACAGGTCAGATCAGCACAATGGTGTTAAAGGGATAGTTCAGGTTTTTTGAAGTGGGGTCATATAAAGTACATATCTATAGTCGATCTGTTCCCTACCGTAATCACCGATCAGCGCAGCCTCAGTTTGGAGAAGTAGAGAGCCGCTCTGAAGTGAAATTTAACCACCTAAAACAAGTTTCACCTAAAAAAATCTATAACAGTTCAAGTGAACGCTGTATAGAGAAAATTCACACCGCTTTACATTGCCAGGGATACGGCGGTTTTACGGTTGAGAAAATGTAGTGCCAATAGAAATGCCGGTCTGACGGCGATGTGAAGCGGTGTGAATTTTCTTCTATACAAGGTACACTTGAACTGTTATAGATTTTTTTTGGTGAGCCTTGTTTTAGGTGGTTTAATTTTGCTTTTTCCCTGGACCCCGTTCACTGCAGTACAAAGCTGAGCGTCTGGCTGGAGCGGCTCTCTACTTCTCCAAACTGAGGCTGCGCTGATCAGTGATTAGGGTAGGGAACAGATCAACTATAGATATGTACTTTATATGACCCCACTTCAAAAAACACGAACTATCCCTTTAACAACTCAGCAGCAGCTGTCTGCGAGACAATTTCACTCAAAATACAATTATGTTCAATAACCACCACTGTATTAAAGGCTCTCTAGAAGCTACTAAAGGTTTGTAACTGTCGGCTGGATGAAGTTGTCCTAACTGAGAGGACTGCTCATATTGGTGACATATTGGAAAATACTCTTGATCTGTGTGTTAAATAAACATAGCACAAAAAGTAAGGGAATTTGTGTTTGGTAGATTTTTGGTAGATATGTCTTTGTTGTAACAATGCGTCATGGCAATAAATCTTACACCGTTTAAGCCTGTTTATTTAACTTTTTAATGGTTGCAGAATCTCATCTAAATATCTCTGTTTTGAGATTGCATCAGGCATCTGGCTAACAGCACCCGGGGGTACCAGAGCTCAAAACAAGAGTCAATAGCAACTGCAGAATAAGCACTGGCAGATTTGGCACATTTTTCATGGGCGCAACCCACATACTCGGCTCTGCAGCTCATCCGACCAATGCATGGTCCTTACAAATGTGGCACCATTTTCAAGGGAAATAAACATGCTTTCTAATGGTATAAGATGTATTGCCAAGAAGCATTGTTACAACAAAGAAATAATCTACCAAACACAAATTTCCTTACTTTTTGTGCTATGTTTATAAACAATCTCTTTTCAGAATTGCTTTCAAAGTTACTTATTGTTGCTTTTAAGAAACTTGTCGTAGGTAAAGAAAAAGAAAGAAAAGAAAAAAAACGTTCCATTTAGTTTTTAAAACCTCCAACTGGCAGTGTTAAAGCTTATAAGCTTGAGCACACAGTGTACACAGGGTCCCTTTGAAGCTACTACTAGGTTTGAACTATTTACTATTTACAAAACCAGTTTAACCTGATAATATATGACTGTCATGTCTTACTCACACTTTATTTAAACTGGTAACCCAACAAGTGAAATCATGTCAAAGTCTTAAAACTTGTTGAACTTGGATTTTTAACAAAGCCCCACATCGAGATTTCAATCCTCATGCTGTTAAGGCTGTAGTATTCTCTGAAGACGAAACTGTGTGGGATAGAAACTGAGTTTGCACGAACTCACACACAGTGACAAGGATGGAAAGATGATAAAGCTGAAATCAAGCCACGTCTTGTAAGTGTAACATATAATAACGAATACAACAATATATATCAAACACACTCTGCGAACTTGCAA
Source organism: Diplodus sargus (assembly GCA_903131615.1). Taxonomy (NCBI): domain Eukaryota; kingdom Metazoa; phylum Chordata; class Actinopteri; order Spariformes; family Sparidae; genus Diplodus; species Diplodus sargus. Next base: position 4,239,532 of record CAEMYA010000092.1, read on the forward strand.
AATATTTAAAAGAAAAAGATGTTCATATTCAATTTTGTGAGATGTTAATGTTTCATTTTGAGGTCAGTTCTCTCCCCCGTCACCATCACACACACACACACACACACACACACACACACACACACACACACACACACACACACACACACACACACACACACACACACACACACACACACACGCATACTCCCCATTAGGTATGTGACCTGGAGGTGTGACGTGCTGTAACTTGCCTCTCCTTCCCTTTCATTCTTATCTTCCTTGAAGGCCTCGTTGTGTGATCCTCTCTTTTCCTCCCGCTCCACCTGGTCCTCCTGCTCACGGTTATGACTATGCAGGATATCCTTACTCATCTTAGATAAGATTAGGATAACTTTCATAATCGTGCTTTCCCTAATTGTGTACTTACTCACTATGTAAAGTCTTGTTAACCCACCGGCACCTGCCACGTAGTGCAGTAGAGGATGTATCACTGTTGTTTAATAAGTTATATATTAAATACACACATTGTACAAACACACACGTTTTTTGGTTTAATTCCTGTTTAACCATAGTCCTACTGAGGCTTGCAGAGATATTTGAGATATTTTCCTCTGAACTTTGTGCTTCCTACTCAATCCAGTGGACGTGAAAGGAATTTTGTTTGTACTGCACCAAGAAATGAGATACCCCGAGCAGTTTTTTACAGGCTTGTAAAAACTCCTACACTTGCCTTTTTGATCCTATTTCCTGCAGAGTGAATGTACATAAATCACTGTCACGTCTTGATCTGTGTCAGACAAATAAATCAAATAAAACAAACACACAGTTAAAGGTAGTAGCAGCAGGGTCAATATTAGACCGGATCAACTTTTTCGCTCACTCTTGTGAAAATTAACTGATCAAATTTTGCAGTTTAGTAAATCATTGAGATGCAAAATTATGAAGATGTAGAGATTCCTCAACAGGTCTTCGGCTGCCTGCACAAGCCTTTGGATGATTTCTTTGAGTTAGTTAATGCGGCTGGACTGTGGATTCCTCTGTGAAGGACGCAGGTGGTATTTTCCATGACAGTCCAAAGGATGTGACTTCATACATGTTCTCGATTGCCTCGTCTCATAGCCTTACGTTTAACAGAGAGCAACAGTAGCAAATGGTAGTTTAGAAATGACAGGAAACATGAACCATCCAGCCCAATAAAAAAATTCCACAGAGCCTCTTTAATTTCAGGTTTTTTTTGTTATTTAAAGGGCTGTATAGCAGCTGAGAATTAAAAGATAGCCAGGATTTTATAAACTAGAGATTGTCAAGTTTTGAAAATGTTGATAAACTGGATTTATTTCAGGTACATAGGTGATGATCCATTCTTATTTAACAGGAGGCCTTTTTGTTTCACCCTTAAGATAAATGCCACATGTAATATAATGTAATAATGTACGTTTTTCTGACAATGGATGACGTTTGGTCTAGAGAAGGAACGCCTCAAGAAACCCTGAAGGAAATGTCTTTGTCAGTCAGGATAGTTGTACGTTTTCTAAAAGGATCGTGACCACTTAAGTTTCAAAAGAGAGCTTTCAAAGCTTTGTCTGTTAATTGTTCTGAGTAACAACACGTTTGTGTTGAATTTTTATAAACGACGTACTCACTGTTTTAAGCACCAGATGTGAAATTGGATTCACCCATATTGAATGTGTCAGAACTCTCAGAGATGGTTATTTCAAAACATTGGCAAGGAAAACCATCGTGAAGTGGGTGATAATTATTACTGGTTGTGATATAGGTGAATTCACTGTTTCCTCTCAGGTGATGCCACGGTGACTATTGCCCACAGATGTACACCGAAGGAGCAGCTGAAGGAGCTCACCAGCCTGGCAGACATCATTATTGCGGCTGCAGGTAATTTCACCCCCGGTTCACAACACATTGAGTCAGCTGCAACATACTCATCATTATGAGTATTGATCGATCTGCAGATTATTTTCTCAGTTAATTGTTTGCCCTATAAAATGTCAGAAAACAGTGACACATTTCCATCACTATGTCCTTTACATTCAAGCTGACGCCTTCAAATGTCTTGTTTTGCCCAACCAACTGTCAAGAAGTCAAAGATACTCAGGTCACGAGAGGGAAGCAGGAAGTTCTGACAACTGAGAACCTGAAACTAATGGATGTTTGGCAATTTTGTAACAATTTAAGTCCTTTATAACAACCTGAGTAGTTGTGTTTTAATTGGTTTGTTTTCTTTTCAAATAACTGAATGAGCTTCTGTTGTTTAGCACATTGATTTAAAACTAATTTTCATCCATTCAATGAAACACATTTTTACCTTTTAAGGGAAGTGATTCTGCTTTTTATGGTGTTTAAACTGGTGTCGGATGTGATTTCGCCATGTTGGAACTGCCATAGAGGGAATTCTCTGGCCAGGTAATGCAACCAGGAGGAGAGGTTGTGAAAGTCCTATCTTGCCATTACTTGAAGTGATGTCGTCTGAATCTAAGTACTCAACACGGAAGTTTCTGTTTCACGGAATTTGAAATTTTGAACAATAGTGATCCGTCGCAGCTGGAATGCGCAACCATCAATCAGTGCTGGTTAGGCGTCTCTTAAGTAACCAGATATGCCTTCAGGGGGTTGCCATGTTGTATTTCCTTGATAATAAATGTGATTCTTCCTGATGACTAAGAGTGGCTCTCTGGGAAGGACATCTCAGTTTCTTTTCCTTCAACTGCTAGTTTTGACTGAAAGAAAGTGTGTCTGCACTGTGCTGTATGATTAAATGAACCGCATCAGTCCACATTTGAGTGTAATGTAGTTGTAGTTGAAATCAGGTGTATGTTGGGGATTTAATTGTTGTAACTGCAGCATGAATACATACGTACATTAGCCTCGGGGTGTAGTTTGGGGTCAGTGTGTCACTGAGCTCCTCTGATGTCTGTGTGCTATAAATGAGCGTTTGTATTTTCTGAAGTTAAATCCGGTTCTTAATTGTTATTTGACTCAGACTGGTTCCCATTATTGAGTAGCCATAATTGTAGTCTCAGGAGTTCAAATAGACATCTTCAAATGGAATGGTTATCAACATAAACATTGATGGCTTAATTATTTTGGTTCCTTGTTGACAGTCAGCTGAGGTATCATCCCATTCTGCTATCACAATGCATGACAAGTGTGAGGTGAAGTGGTAATTGTCATGGTATCCCTCTAGAAGCTGTGTGATGACAAGCATCGCTGCAGAAGAGAAGAGAGCAGGCTTAATGGAACCTGCAGAACTTTCATCTCTGTCCTGACATGGTCTATTTACACGCATGGTGGTTAGGATAGGAATGTAATGGTGGATGCAGATGCCTTTTAACCAACCAACCAAACCGTACTGAAACAGTTGTCTTTCTTGCTTCCTTTTTTTGGGGCTTTAATTTTTTTGTGTGAGGCAGGGATTTACATTTCCATAACAGCAGGGCTGCTATCAAAGAAATTGGTTATTAAAAGCTTCTTTTTTTTTATAAATCAGAAAATGTTGGGTTTTAACCAGCAGTAACTTGACTCTCAAACAGCTGAAAGCGAACATGATGGAACCGTAAAACGCAGCAGATATCTGAAAGTGTGAACAGCGATGCAGACAAACCCCAAAGATTCAGTAAGAAGCAACAAGATTACTGGGAGCTGAACTCACAGAAACCTTTTAAGAAAAACACATTTCTCTCAGGTGTTCTGCACAGACATGAGTTGAGGCTTGGTCGGTGTGGCGGGCGTGTGTTGGCCCCACTCCGGAGCGGGTCCATGCGACTCAACTTGGCGTGGTAAAGCAAGTAATGGAATTGCAAATTGGCACATCTTGGTTTGACTAGGCATGGTCAGGAATGCCATAGGAAAACATTCCCAAACTTAAGGCCACGTAGTTCCTCAGGACTGATGTTCAGATCGCACGGGCACGAGAATGGGCCCCCCAAACAGATGAGTCCAGCCATGATGTCCCATAGTTTCACCGCGATGATGATGTACTTCTCCTTGGTCTCTGTGCGTAGGTGTTCCTGGGCTGATCACAGCAGATATGGTGAAAGAGGGCGCGGCTGTCATTGACGTGGGCATAAACCGCTTCCAGGACCCCAAAACGGGCAAACTGCGGCTCATCGGTGACGTGGACTTCGAGGGTAGATCTGAAATGTTTCTCATTATGTTTTTTCAGAAAGGGAGGTTTCTGCAAAACTGGTCTCGGTCAAGCTCCGGTAACTTCTGCATCAATTGTTTGCGTTTCAGGAGTGAAGCAGAAGGCAGGTTTCATCACACCTGTTCCCGGAGGCGTGGGCCCGATGACAGTCGCCATGCTGATGAAGAACACTGTGACTGCTGCCAGAAATGCACTGATGCATTAAACACACACACGATAAAAGCAGCTCAGTTTATTGAATGATATACGGTTAAAATATCATACGCATACATACCTCAGTTCACACGCACACGCACACATACACACTTTTATTTAAAATCCACAAGCTCAAGACTTCATACCTGCTGGGAAACTTACTTGATATGTACTTTGTTTATATTGTGAATTTGTTCATTTATTTATTTAAGTTATTTATTTCAGAGTTCACTTTTTAAGAATTTAGATTAATATTTTTTCTACTGAAGTTGTTTTGGTTCATTTTTGAACATCCAGATTCACTGGAAAATGAGTATTAAATAAAAAACAAAACAATGCTGTGCCGATACGATCTTTCTCAGTTGTTGTTTTTTCTAGATGCAATTTTGACATTTGCTTTTATTGGACAGTCGACACTGCAGAGAACGAGACATGTCGTAATTGTTCTCAGCTGAAATTGATCCATAGACATTGTAGGTCGTGTAGGACAGACCTTACAGACAAGACTGCTGGCATCAAAGGAAACATTGTCACAACACAACACAGCATGCTGCTGATTGCAAAACACAGAGAGTGACTATTTCCTTTCTGGTTGTCTCGTTTTTCACTTAAAAACTTCCATGAAATGCAAACTCAGCCACTATGCATCTCACTATATTTCCAGTAGTGTTTCCATTCTATTTCCAGCTGACCCCAATGGATGCCTCACCACCAGCACCTCCAGGCACAACATGATCCCACACTGGCTTCACACCCACCTGACCTGTCAAGCACGTCGTACAATATCACCCGGGATATGCTGCTGAGTAACAAATACAATTTCTTCATCTCATCCTTCTTCCAGAGAAAGCGATTTTGCTGCCAGAAGAATTTCGTGTGTCACACATTCTTCCTGTAAAAAGCATCACTGATGCTGGATGTCAAAATCACTAAATGAAAAACATAAATGGAGGGTGAATCGCAGTTGACATACCTACAAGAGAAAAGCTGTCGCTGATGCCTTTTAGTAATGGTAAATAAAGAGTGTAATGTTTGATGTAGTTACAGGAATTGAAAAATGTTTTGCGTTGCCAGGTTGTTGAAAATCCTTCTCCCGCATGTAACTTGACCTGTCCTGTTAGCTAGCTTTTTAATCCCCCAGGGAGAGATTCCCTCGATGGACAGCTTGATCACTGGCTAGATTGTCTCCCATATGTATAGCAAGTTAGCTAGCTAGCTAGCTAGACGACGTGGGTCTATTGTTCTGATTAGTTACCGAGAAACTTTGACTCACGTTCATTTAACACAGATGTGCACTAATTCATCGCATGTATCACCTGGAAAAAAGCACATACTTTGGCTATCTGTTAAGATAATGAACATTTAAAAGAAACAGTTGAGTCGAGGTAGCTTAAAAGTGTCAATGATTTTTCCACAACCTGGCAGTTCAAAAATTATTCTTATTAGTGACTTACAACTCATTTATAAAGGATTCGTGAATGATTTATTCCATTAATGACGATAACACAGCTGTTTCTCAGGCATGTTGTACTGAGATACAGCTTTGGCCACTGGGAAGCATTTCTTTGACCTTTCTTTGGGTGCCGTCCATTGAACAATGCTTCACTTTCATCCTTCTCAGCTTCTCTCACACATGCCTGCATCATTCTTGTCTATACATCCTGTCCTTACTTGTTATGTAAAGTTAAAGGCAGCAAAAAAAAAAAAAAAAAACTTCTGTAAAACCCCCACTAAAGAAAATTAAGACTTTCACAACATCTGTAATCGACAATGAAGCAACCCTCTTAAAACCGCAAAAGAGGTACTTGAGTGAAGCTATCAATCTGCCACAGGCTTACGTGGGTTCAGAGGCTTCCAAAGAATAAACCACACTTGTAAAGCTTCTGGGTAATCACGTGGTCACCCCATCATCAAACCTGATGGCTCTGCCTGTGCATGCAGAGAAGAGTCCGCACAAAAAAAAAAAAAAAGGGAAATGATGCAAATGGATTTTTTGGAATGAAATGCTTCTCACTTTAAAAAAAAAGAAAAAAAGAAAAGAAATCTGCAGTTGATTGATTGGCTGGTAAAATCCTCTCACCGGTTGGGAGACGGTATATATAAGCCGAGCAAAGAGCTGAAAGCACTCACTGCACTGAGCGCTGAGCTGAGAACATCACACGTCACAGCAACAGGAGACAAGATGTTTACAGAAAGACAGACACACCTGGAGAACGGTAAGTTTAGTTTACTCTCTGCTGTCAGTTTTTGTAGTTAAATCCGGCTGAAGGTGCGTTAATACTCCTTGAATATAGTAACAGTTTAAATGTGTTGTTTTGATGATGTTACACCAACTTGCAGGCATTTTTTTTCCTCGCATCAATGCAGGTTTTAGAGTAAAAAAAAAAAAAATCACAGCATTTGTAGATAAGAAAACAGGAAGACTCTTGCGGCACAAAGACCAGCAAACTAAAATAATTTTAACAGTAAATTCATTTTGTTTTTTTTTGTCATTTCCAGCCCTCCTCTCAGCAGTGGCTGTGCTGCTCCTCCTCCTGACTCCTCCAGGACAGTCTGCGACGCTGACCGACGAGCTGCAGACCACGGCGGCCCCGGCTCTGTCGGGCTCCGCTACGACCACACAGCCCGACAACAGTGAGTGCAGAGTTTTGTCTCAGCTCCAAGACGTTGAACTGTTTCACTGAAGTGTGTCATCACTGATTTAACTGACAGCTGGATCACAAACTTTTGCACAGAAGATTAAAGATTGATCCGAGTCTCCGTAGAAACCTATGAGGGTCCAGTTGTGCCACTCAAAAATCAGTTATTAATTTATCCATCGCACAGGGAATAATTGGTTGTTTTATCATGCATACATCATTTTTGCACCCTTGTTAAATTATTTGTTTATTGATTATCACTTCATCTATCAGTTGGTCAGTTGATTAATCAATGGCACAACCTAACCTCCGTACTTCCATGTAGAAATGTGATCACTGCAGCTCCTCTCTCTCTCTCTCTCGTTCTCTCTGCAGGCAGCATGGAGGAACCTCTGGTCCTGCGCTCGCACAAATCCTGCGGAAGCGAGCATGCGAACTGGTGTGAGAACGGTGGAACGTGCATGTTCCCCCAAGACAGTGACAAACCTTCTTGCATGTAAGAAGCATTATCTCTCTGTCCACACACACACACACAAACTCTGGCCTCCAGGCTCCCTGCGCCTGCTACGTTTTTTGTTTTTTTTTGGTGCAAACCCCGCTTTCACGTCCACATGCACATGTTGGTTCGTGTTCACCGTCGGAATGCACTCACATATTTCCCTTTCTTCCCTCGCAGCTGCACGTCCTCGTACACCGGGCACCGCTGCATGTTCGTCAGTGATCTCACTCGCACTCTGCCTGAGTCGGAGGAGCTGATTGCCATCAGTTGCGGGGTGGCCATGCTCATCGCTGTCCTGGCCGTCATCATCTACTGCTGCGCCTACAAGAGGTGAGTATCTGCGGGCCTTCTCCGCACAATGGTGTACTTTCATGACGGAATGGGAGCGTGTCATGTAAATACAGGAGGATTAAAGCTTCGTAAGATTTGAGATAAACATTTCTATGAACTTTTAGGGAAGTTCTTACATCACTGGCACTCATCAAGTCATGGCACATTTATCTGAGACATCGCCATACCAAGCATCTCAAGCAAAATGACTCATTTTTCAGTTGTTTTCTCCTCAGTCTTGTGGTTTACACGTGTCAACGTTCACATTTAAAACGTTAAAAAAAAAGAAGCTTTTGGTGTATTTACAGTCACTTACATCTTTACATTTTGCTCAAAAATATCAAGAATGAGAGACCACAGCGTCTAATCCAGGTGATTTTTTTTCTCTTCCAGGTGTAAAAAATCAGCGCCGCTAATCAAGTCTGCACCGTCTGAGTCGTCAGTGTGACCCCCTACAGCTCGCTTTCCATCATCATCACCATCATCCTCTTCATCATTATCACCACCAACGTTCTCAGTTCACGGAGTGTGTCATGTTGAACAGAATCAGAAATGTATCACCTCATCGTCCTGTAAAGAATGAGGCAGACCAAATATGACTATTTATTGTAATATATCAATTAACTTATTCAAAGTGTGCCAATTATTTAATGTTTTGTAATAAATGTATAAAAAAGATTATAGCTGTGTGCCTGGATTTCTGTGGGTAAAAGATGGATGAACACAAACACACACACACACGCACACACACACACACACACACACACACACACACACACACACACACACACGTAATCATTGTTGTTTTGGAGATAATGGAGAAGATTTTTCGGTGTTATTGGTCAAGAATTGTCCTCAAGAGGTGCTTTATATTTTGGCAGGAGATACCATAATATCATGTAAATAATATAACAATATTGGAATCTAGATGATCTGTTTTTCTCTTTTTTTTCATCCAATTTCTGAAATGTGCTACTCTGTTTCCGATTCAGCGCACAGTCTGCAAGGTAATTAGTAACCAAAGTCATCAATAAATGTCTAGTGTTGTGTAAAAGTACAATATTTGCCTACAAAGGCAGTGGAGTGAAAGTATAAAGAAGCTAGAAAATGGAAATAGTCAAGTAAAGTAACATTAGAAGAAAAATCTCAGTACTTTTTCCACAAACACAGCCTACGTCACATGGAAATACAAGATTGTACTTGTGCATGGCGTTTGGCTGAATGATCCACAGACAAACTGTACAAGAGCTCTCCTAAAAATCATAATACATAATATTTTCAAAGCTTTTCACAGAGTCAACATGTAGAAGAGCTGCACGCAGTGGTGTGCACAAGGGGGGGCGGCTAATTGTTGAAAAATGCACGCTAAAATGTCCTCTTGGGAACCAAAACACGTGCTAAAGTGCCCTTTTGGTTAGCAAAACACACTAAACTGCCCCCCTTGGCTGGTTAAACATGATAAAGTGCCCTCATAGGTGGCAAAATCACACGCAAAAGTGCCCTCTTCAGTGGTGAGAACGCGCTGTCTTTTCGCCCCTGCCCTTCAAAAAGTCTGTGTGCGCCGCTGGCTGCACGGTAAAGACCAGACAAAGACAAACTGAGATCTACTAGTTAATGCTGAAGATGAAACACTCAGAGCTTATTTATGAACGGGCAACAATTAAAGTCACACGACTGAGGAAAGAAAGGGCTGTATTATAACTAAATAATATGTGAATGTTCATGAAAAACAACTCATTCAAGCCATTGCACATCTTTATATTATTTGAGTAGTGTAGTATTTGTATTGTACATAAACATAATAATCAGTTTAAATGAAGAGAATGGTATTCCGTCATAATAACCACTTTCACTCTTGAGACTTTAGTTTTGCTGATAACACCTCTGTGCCTTTACTGAAGTTTGATTTTAATGATGGAGTTTTACTTGTAATAGAGTATTTTTCACATTTTAAATACTTTTAAACATCAGGTAAAGGACCTGGACTCTTCCTCCGTCACTGTCTTTCTTTATTATTACAAACTATGACTAAAGGCTAGTCTTCCATCTGACTTCCAAGTCCATGATTGACAGGAGGATGCGTGAGACGTCCTCCTGCTGTTTTTTTTTCTTCTTTTTTCTTTTTTTAAGTGGTGCCTTCAGGATCCGTCTTTTTATTCGGACCTTTGATGTGTGAACTTGTCTGAATTACAGGAGTGCAGTCACCACACCCAGACCGCACACCCACTGGTTTCAGGTTTGTCTCCGTCGAGTAGCGCATCGCCTGCCCTCCTCTACCTAATAGTTATTTTGACAACAAGTCCGGAGCGTCTCCAGACGAGCTCCTGGCCTCAGACGGTACCTGCGCCTCCTGCCAGCGGCTCTGAGATGGATCCGACCTGCAAACCTTCGGCGCTGCTCTCTCTGATCGGTCAGTAGATCTTCTCTAACTTTTGACAGGCTCACACTTTGTAATGTATCGTGTCGATGAGTTCTGACGTGGTTCTGCTGTGGACTGGGATCAGCCCCACAGGCACAAGGAACACCTGAGAGCGCCGGATAAGTAACTGAGTGCATGTAGCTGATGGTACTTTTTTGTACTTAACTAATATTTTGAATGTGATGATCTAATTTTCTCACTGCATGGCACTGCTGCTTTTACTTGAGTAAAGTATCAAAATATATATACTATATAATATATGAACACATAGTACTCAAATACGGATAATTACATTTTTCTGCAGCTTGACTTGTGGTGGAGCGAGTGAACATTATGTAGCAGAATGATGCTGTCAATATATGATTTGTCATTGATCATGCTATGTAACAGGCTGTGATGTGAGTACTTTTACTTTTGACATTTTAAGTGCAGAGTTCAGATAATATTTCTCTGTATGTACAATCATGCATGCAGGACTCAGTATTAAAGGGGCATTATGTAGCTTTGGTGAAGAAATTCAAACCCATAATTGTAATATTTACAATAATAATACAAACTCATAGGTATGAAAAATGTTCATGACTGAATAAACAAGCTGTTCTCAGAGGAAAATAAAGTCCCCAGGACACTGTTCGAAGCGAGAAAGGTGGCGGGGTCCGCCACATATAAACACAGTAAAACAATATGAAATTGTGTTGTTCTTTAAGGTCAGTTTGTTGATTCAGTCACAAAAACAAAGACAGTTTGTTTAAGTGAGTGAAAATCAACTGTCTTCCCCAAAACTACATCATGCACCTTTAAGACATGAATGTTAATGTTTTTATGTTAAACAAGACCTCAGTATTTCTTCCCACGACTGTAACACTCAGCTAATGTCAGATGAAAATATCTCCAGCCTTTAAATTCTTTATCTGGACTGGAAACATGAAAGTACCTCAGCTGGGGAGACAGGAGTGTTGCAGCGGTAGTTTCAGACTCACTTGGATCAGATGCTAATTTTACTCACGTTGAAGGATCTGATTTCCTCTGTTAGTACTTGTTAAGTCAGTAAAATGGACCTTTATCCCCAGGTGAAAGGCCTGTTTCATCAGGTCTGAGTTTATGTCAGAAACCAAGTGGAAGATTTCGGAGAACGACCTTCCCTCATGCCTGTTTTAATGAGTTGACGCACATTCTGAGCCAGAGCCTGAGGGATGCTGGCAACTGAACCACAAGTGGAAGATTGATTATCTGAACGCACATGTGGTCTGACTAAATCTGTCATTTACACCTTGTTTAGGTTAATTTTTACCAATAAAGAAGCCAGATAACAAACATAAGAAGGTAACAATGTGTTCTAGCTTGTATAAACTGATGGAGGAGGTACTCGGATACTTTACCATGCCAGTACCACCATGTCAAAATACTCTGTTACCAATAAAAGTACTGCATTTGAAATACTTTTTTAATGAAAGTGAAAAAAAAAACACTTGTTCTGAAGAAATATAAAATATGCTAAAGCAACGCATCACTGTTGGAACTGGCTGAGCTGCATCGAGTTTAAAATACTTTTATAGTTCAGGGTCGGGTCCCCTCCAATGGGTCATGACATAAATCTGAGGGGTTTCCTGTTTCATTTACACATTGAGTTAAGAAATTAAAATGCAGTGTATTATTAGAAGCACCGTTAGGCTCAGTGTGAAACATGAGTCTGGAGCTCTGCCTTCAAAAATGTGCCTCACGTTATGGACTTTTCTCTAATCTTTGGCCTTTTTGTGAAATAATGAAAACGTCGGCCACGTTTCGGAGCAGATCTGTTGAAGGTACCGCTGAGAAGTTCAGAGAGAAAATCAGCTGCTCACAACTCATCAGAAGACACCTTTCGTAAGGACTCACAGTGACTCACAGTGAGATAAATGTAGTGGAGTAAAAAGAACATGTAGAGGAGTATAAACTACGGCTGCATGATATGGTCCAAACAGCATATTGAGATGTGATTCATTTTTATTAGGAACCAACAGCTTTGCAACACAGCTATCGTTTTTCGCTGAAAAAAATAGTCATATCACGATGATGCAACATTTGTTAGAGTCTGCACAAGTTATAGAAAGGAAGAAAAAAAAGCCAAAGAAACTGATCACCTCAGAATTTACAGTGTGGAAATCCCATAATGCCTCCTTCTTTTGTAACAATCCCCTCCAACTTCTGCATTTATTCCTCCTCTTTGTTCATTTCATATTTACAACCAGTTATCTGTCACTATAGGAGTTGAGCCACTGATGACCTTTCCTCAAATATTGCTCCCCATCATGCTGGGGATATAAAGTTAGCCTTGATTTTGCAAACTGTTGGAAAAACACAGGTGTGACTCCCGTCCAAACCACCTCTAATGAGGTGAGATGAGTATCTGGATCCTGCTGGTTCTTGACGAGCCGGGGAGAGAGTGACTAATGATATAAATGAGCTGATTGAAGTGCACTTTACGCCGATCAGCCTGCGTCAGAAACACCCAACAACCGGCCTGAGTCCTCTCACAGCAAACACCGAGGGAAAATACCTCTGCAGCCATAACAACGGACAGACACCAGGGAGACAGAAAGAGAGAGATGGCTTTACAGCGAGTATAACCCGATTTATAGCCAGTCGTAACCAGACACATCTTGCATCCGAGTTCGTGTGTTGTTTCTGTCCCGCCTGCAGGAATGTGGGCGTCTGCATTATGAATCCGTGCAGGCTGGTACAGGCATGTTGGGCTGGGCAACACGAGCCGCACCGCATCAACGTCCTGCTCCGAGTAGTTTACACAAAGAACCTGGAAGCCAATCTGACGTCTCAGTGCCAACATTATTTTTTATGGGTTTTTGGAAGTTTTCCTTAATGTGTTGCTGCCTTAGTTAAACACACACATCAAACACAGACCGCTCCCACCGCTCAGGTCACATATCACGTTTCAGCCGCTTTGTAAACGTGTAAATCCCCATTCTTAATCTGTAGAATAAAAAGTACCTTATCATATGACATGTATTCTGTGGTGACGAATGAAACTAGGACAAAGTTTTCACGCGGGAAAACACTTGTAAGATGAGAATTCGGGGTTCCAAAAAAGTAAAAATGGCCCCTAAAATGATTGAAATGAAACAATCTGAGAAAAGTCAATGAACGTTCTCGCAGCTAAACCTGTGACAGGGGGCTCACAGCTTCATTATAAGGCCACTCACGACGTGGGGCAAAGTCAACGTCCATGAAAAACCTCCCTAATCTTAAATCCACTGTAACTAATGAGACACATGTTCTCTGTTCGACAGGTGTCATGCTGCTGTGGCCGTACGTTCTCACCAAGAGCGCCCCATCCGACGCCTCCCTCTCTGCAGGTATTCACCCCGACAGCTGCTGTGATTTCATTCATTTTTCCAAGGTAGCGAAATCGCTTTATTTACCAGGTGTGATGAATGTGCAGGGGTCTGTCTCTGAAAGGTTTCCACAAACACATCATTTTAGGTCGGCTGTCTTGTGGAAGTGGAATTCATCTCATGAGGGATATTGTACTCTTGACAACTGCAGATGATGTCAAGGAAAAGAGAGAATTGTGTGTTGTGACAGTCAGTGAATGAATCAAACCTAAACGAGAGATTTGAAGGAGCGTTTCACCTCAGTGTGGAGCCTGCAGCAGATCTGAGATACGAGAGGGTGAAGTGCTGTGAGGCTGAAATGACGAGATGGTGATTCTTCAATAAGCCGATCGACTCAAAAAGTTCAAATGCCAAACTTCTGCCCACAATTCACAATTTCTGGGCATTTCATAGATAAAAAGATACGTCGATGTTGATATATTAATCAATAGTGAGAAGGAAGCATTAATTGCAGACTTCCAGCCTTGTAGGTGTTAATAAAGTGAAGACCATGATTAGAGGGGACACTCAGACACCCTTTAAGCTGGAAGTCAACAATTTCAGCTCAGCCATTTATTTTATTTTCACAAAACAAAGTTATGAAGTGCAGATAGAGGCACGATCTGATAAAAATACGTCCCACACATTAGAACTGCGACTAACAGTTATTTCCACCATTGATTAAACTATAATGTAAGAAGACTTACAAAAACATCAAACTGTTGCATTTATGAACGTGGAACCATCAGATGTTTGTCAGTTTTTTCCCTGAAAAATGATGGTTACGCGATTGCTGAAATAGCTGCAGATGTGATAAAGTAAATGGAACAGATCCAAACTTTTTATAACGAACAGTGATTTAAAGTGATTGGACATATATTTCTACAAGAAAACGGAACAGCGTCAGGCTGCTTTCTTCACAGGCTTAATGACTCTGAACACGAGTCTGTAAGAGGCTCAACAGAGATCCGCTCAGTGAAACATGATGCCAGTGGGTTTCCCGTGAAAAGGTTTTTTTTTTCTAACTGCTGCCTTCTTTTCGGCGCTTCAGGTCAGGGAGAAGCGCGCCCTCATGTGGTGGTGAAGCGGTCGACGCAGAACTGCGACGGCTCGTTCGACCAGTACTGCTTCAACAACGGACAGTGCATGCTGCTGGTGGACATCAATGAACACCACTGCAAGTATGACCCTGTGTGTGTGTGTCTGTGTATCTGTGTGTGTCTGCTGCCTGTCATCATCCTGTGTGGTCACGAATGACGCGTTTCTTTGCGCTGCAGGTGTGAGAGGGGCTTTTACGGCCCCAGGTGCAGCAACCCGGAGCTCGTCGTTCAGCCATTGGGAGAGGAGCAGATAATTCTGGCCATTTTCTGTGTGAGTCTGCTGATTATAGGCCTGTCTGGAGCTCTGTACTTCTGCTGCAAATGGTAAGGCTTTTAGACTGGTAACTGTGTGTGTGTGTGTGTGTGTGTGTGTGTTTATGTGTGTAATGTCAATTACTTTTAATGTGACTTTAAAGGATAAGTTCACCCAAAAATTCAGTCAGTATTTGAAACCCTCGAAACCCCTTTTTCGCTAAGTCAGCTGAACACGGTGTGCTCATAGATGACGAGGGTGACTCAGACACTTCCTCTCACCGTGTAAAACCTGCAGGTGCAGCCTGCTTTAATGACAAATGAAGCCCCCTTTTGACGCAATGTCGGTTTCATGCAGAAACATGTCAAACCACAGGCGAAGACCAAACCGGGTCACCACTTCAGCTCACTTTAAGTATTTTGAAGGGTGGATGATGAGTCAAAGATTTGGCTGATTTCTGTGTTGCTTTACAGGTATAAGAAAAACAAATTCCCACGTCAGCAGAAGGGGCAGGGATACAAAGGAGTCCAGTCTGCTTAGAGGGCCACACACTCCCGGCATACCAGGATCTTCTTTTTTTGTTTGTTTTTTTACGATTTTCTAAGAGAAAACTTCAGCATCATGATGTAACCTGACGATCTTACACTCAGCGACTGGTTTACTGGATTGTTCCCTCTTGCGGTGCTCTACGTCACGCGGCTCTGGATCACCTTATCAAGCGGGCAGATCGACACAAAGAGATTGAAATGTTCAAAAAGAAGCCGCTTTTATATTGCGGCCCCAATGTTGCTTCAGCGACTGCTTCCCTCATGTTTGAAAAGATGAATGGTGAGATACACAAAAGCAGTTTCTGTGGGTGAAACCCACCCACTGTGATGGCGTAAAGTTCCCGGAGAAAGGCAACCAGCGGTCGCTTAGCGGCACGTTTGACTGAATTTGGTTGACAGTGACAGTCGAATTGATGCAGCAACTTTACAGGTTCTTTTAAATCAGCCTCAGAGATAAATAAATTAAAGGTATAAGAAACCATGTGATCACATCTTAAACCTTTCTGTCTGGCATAGTTTGTATTTATTGTGACTTTTAGCCCTCTGAAGCTATGATGAAAATCAAAAATAACAATTAGTGTCATTAAACTGGTCACTGAGTGTAACAGTGTTTTATTAATTGTGTAGTCAGATATTATTCTCATTTGATAATTTATTATAAAGTATTATTGTATACACTAGAATTAATTGTATTTTTATTTTGGAAGCTCTGTTACTGCTATGAAAACTTGAATTTTTTACTCCAGGATAAAATTCCTTTTCTGTTTCTTTTTATTGACTTCTTACATCAAACGACATTGTTATCTGAAGGCTACAACTGATAATCTGCACATTTCACATTCTTTTCATGACATAGCAGTGTGTCTTCGGGTGAAAACATCTCTCTTTACCAGAACATTTCTGTAACTTTTGCAATGGCAGTATTACTGTAGAAGAAAACATGTTTATTGAAATAAAAAATAAAGCAAAACATCTCAAACTTGCAGCTTGTTCATCCTTCATTTGAATACTGATTTTCATCCCTGTAACTCTTCCCAGGACTACTTTATTTAAACAGTAAGTCAAAGTGAATGACCTGATGCGTTGTTATTAGTAATAATAATAATAAAGTATTCAAATGTACACTTCGTTTATCCTCAGAGCTTCTAGAAAGCTTTCATCACAGTAGACACTTCAACTTAAGTCGAACATTACATATAATATCTTGTCTTTGTCTTTATCGAATATTAGTCAAAAACGATTTGCAAATCATTGTATTTGGCTTTTGTTTGTGTCTTGTATAGTTTGTTCTAGAACTTCAGTGAATAGCAGCTGTTCTTGATTCACAGCTCCAGGGTTCAGCATGCTGGCTCGAAGGATGTGAGTCATTATTAATCTTACTCTGCCTGTGCTTATCCTGCTGTGACTAGTCAAAATGTATGCAGTAAGAAAAGCTTTGAAACATGAAGGTCTAACACTGGCTAGGAAATAATGGAAGTACGCCTTCAAACAAAGTGTTTGATTCACAGCCTGACCTGTTACTGTACTTTTTTAATACGATAAACTATGGTAGCAGTGGGAGAGTAAGACAAAACTGGGACCAAGAGTTTATTTGGAATCGAATTTGGTGCATTTGCCTTGGATACAATCAGATGAAGGGTATCAGTATTTTATGGTTGTACTTTTGTTGTACCTCTACTTCCAAATCAAAAACGTGTCAACAAGTGATCTGCTCTGTAGTCTTTCTCCTCTCTCCTGAGCCGCTAACATGCCAGCCTCCAGATGACTGATGCATCATGTAACCAATGAGATTTCAAATCCAGCAATGTATAGTGCATATACATTTTTTCAGCCCAAAACAAACTTATAACATTTCAAATGCCCAAAACCATGCCCCTACTTCAAATAGTTCAACAACAGCTTTGAATTTACTTCGACTGCGATATTTTAGGATCATTTAACACAAATTTCTAAGAACAAAGACAGGTTAAACTCTGCCGAGAACTGCATCTCCAAAACTGTCGCCTCGTAACATTGTCAAAATTTAGCAAACCGGCGTTGCTTTTACTTTTCATTTTCAGGTGGTTGAAAAGTAAGAACAAGGATTTTTGAAGACTTTGTGATTAAAACGTGCACGCCGTAGGTTGGTCACGTCTGATCTAATGAGGGCAGCGTCCGGTGGGGAGTTAATCGATAATCTTTGCTCCCTCATTAGTGCTTCGACCAGAGTCAGTGAGCAGCTCTTAACACCTGACTGAGTCTTTATATGTTCTCTATGCTAATAAACAGCAATAATTACACATAAACATTAACTCACCCGCAGACGCTGCTCTGTTGAGGACATACTTAAAAACACATAAGCACGCACTTAAACACACAACACGCCCTCCGAGCGGTGTCCGTTTTGTTCTAAATATAAAACCATTGGGTAAACATTCACAACAAAATCCAGGAAATGCTTGTCTAATCTGTTAATGTTAAGACCTAATTATTGCATAAGTAATAGTAGGTTGCTCATGCAGTGAGTAATGTGGTTGGTGGAAGCCCCATTAAGCACATCCTTGCGTGTCCTTTACCAAAACAAAGTGTTCCACGTGTACCATGCACACATTTATTTTGTAACGTGAGGATGATTCATGTCATATTTTCACTGTTACATTTGTTTGACACGCTAGCAGCATGGCTGTAGGGATGGTAATGTAGGTTTGTCGGTCGGTCCGCCACCACTGAAATATTTCCACGGCTTATTGGATGGACTAATGTGAAACTTTGTACAGACATTCATGATCCCAAGAGGATGAATCCCAATGATTTTTGTAATTCTGTGACTTATTCTCTTACACCACCAGCAGGTCAAAAATTTCCATTCATCCAGTGATAAATCGCAGCATCTACTACACAAATTACAAAATGAGGTTGTTTGTGGTTCAGTGCTCCATATAAACTGCAGATTTTTCAAAAACTCTTGGCAGATTTGCACGTCTTGTGTTTTGCAGATTGTAAAAAACGAATTATGTTTATGTTTTTTAAAAGGGTTGAAACTTTAGCATCACCTTATTAACGTTGTGAAGGTGAAGGTCAGAGTTTGGGAAGGTTCAAGAACAAAAAAAAAATACTTGGTTAGGTTTAGAAAAAAATGTGGTCTTGGTAAAAAATAAGCGAGCTATTTTCTCACCGATGACTTGTGGTGTTACATGGGACACAAACATTTGTCTTCTTAGAGAAAGTGCCTTTGCCTTCACCTTGTGCCGACCGACTTCGTGACTTTGGAAATTCCTAGTCCCAGCTTTTTGGATGCAAGACGTTAAACGAGAACAAAAAACTTGACTGACCATAAAAACCTGCTTGAACCAGCAGCAGCGCAGCCCCCTTTGCATTGTATACTAAGTAAAGACTGACAAGCGACACATGACGTAACAGATGCCATTTTACATTGTATACATTTTATATGTTAATGTTATACTTAAACATATCGATCCTTTTTATTCACTTCCTTTTCTTACACAAATGTTACACACCCTACCCCCTTCCCATGCAGGGCTGGCCCGAGGCATAAGCAAACGCAAACTATGAGGCTAATAATAATTTCTTCATATTAAATAAAGGGGGGGGGGCAAGCCAAAAGGCTTGGGCTGGCACTGTTCCCATGGGTGCAGCCAGTGTTGTGTGACGTCATATACCGGCTCCCTCGTGAAGTCATGCTCAATTGAGATGGAAAGCCTGCTAAACATTAGCATTTTAGCATTTTAGAAGTTACTGTGCCATCCTGCTAACAACAGTCACATCTGGGTTGGCAGCTGGTGCTTGATTTGCATTTGCACCTTGTTAATTTCTGTTCTCATTTTCAGCTTTAACTTAAAAATGTAAAGAAATATAGCTGCACATGCAGTTTGGGCAGAAAACCTGAAAGCTATTGTAAACCAACATCGGGATCTGTTTTCTGGACTACCGTTTAACTCAAAGAACGAGAAAGCCACACATTTATTACACTGACACGACAATAAACTGCCTGCCCTGACTGGCATCACACCAACTGGGACAGGTGTGACAAATCAGGGCAAACACCTTAAGAGGTGCTTGCCGGAAAAATACAACAGCGATTATCTCAAAGTAAAGTCTTATTCACCAGCCTTATATGGTCTCTACGTATCTGCAGGTGTGTTTGCATGCTTAAAGCTTGCATCCAAGTCTTATGTTGTCCTTCACGTGTGCAATAATCCCTTTTATTGTGACAACTGCTTTGTGAAAAAAGATTGATTCAAAGTTTTATCCAAATAGTTACGGCTGTATTTGCTTGTCAGAAAGTTGTCTTCCTTCATGCCGCGAGCTACGTTGCGGTGTGTTTACAATGGGCGGCTGCTACGAGGTGCTTCCCTCCAGCCTTGTGTCAGACTTTCCACATATTCCTATTACATATCCCCAATGCCATTACGCATAATCCAAACAATT
>CAEMYA010000092.1:4259533-4270931 GCA_903131615.1 Diplodus sargus
GTCGCTGCTGAGGCCGGAGGAATGACATGGAAAAGTTCCCGGCATTCCTCGCAGGATTCTATGGGATTCCTGCGGAGCACGAATGATGGGGCTGCCTCTGTGTTCAGACACAACAACATTTCTAACACACCCTTATGCAGAAGCATCCCCACCCATACCTTAAGGTCTCCTCATGGTTACAGCGCACTGAAATAATGACAGCATTTAATAAAAACCACAGACACACAACACATCAGACACAGAAAGAACAACCCTGTTGAACAAAACAAAACATACAGGTAATGTTAAAATAACAGATTTGTTTTAAATGTGTTCTAACCATCGTGAAGTCACACTTAAACACGATAAAAAAAACAAAAACACGACTCATCGCTCAGTAAAAACACAAAAATAGAGATGAATTTGCTGTTCCTTTGTTTCATGATGTCATCTAAACATTTCTGGTATCCATTCTCACTCTTTAGAGCGTATCTGTACATGATACTATCTATCAATTACGTAAATCAGTTTTATGATTCTTATAATTGGTATCGATGTCAATGGCCTTTTTTTTATTGACCTTTCCGTATCTTGAGTTATGTGCAGACGTGTCTCATGATGCAGTCCATTAATAAACACAAACCCTCAAAGGGGCACTGTGTAGTTTGAGAGAAGAAATTAAAACACAGAAATGTGTAATATTTACAATATTAATGAGATAATAATACAAACTCAGAATTAGTCATTTTCCAGAACAGAATAAATAAGTTGTTCTCAGGAGAAAATAAGCTCCCCAGAACACTGTGTGAAGCTAGAGGATTGGCAGGGTCCGCCACATACATGTTCATACAAAACAGTATGAAATTGCGTTGTCCTTTAAGATCAGACTGTTTGTTCAGTTTGCTTAGCATAAAATGCAGCAGATCTTTCTCCTCTGATTAAAAGTTCTTTCCCAAAACTACATAGTGTACCTATAAGCCTATTAAACCTTCCTGTAGCACTTAAACACCCAAATTAAAATGTGCATGATCATGATCACGATTGAGAAGACTAATTACACTTAACATGAGACACATCACCAAACAAGTAACGTGTGTGTGTGTGTGTGTGTGTGTGTGCGCGCGTGTGTGTATGCGTGCTACTAATGGGTACATGCTGTAATTGTGAACATAGATGGAGACGTGCGGAAGTAATAACAATTAAAGAAGCAGGCGCAGAAGTGTTTGTGTGTTCGTGTTAATGGTGACCAGAAACAAGCCAGAATGCCTCAAACTGTTTTGTGTCTCGTTCAGACTCATTATTCCCCAACAGAAGCCTCGTCATTAGGCGCAAAATGTGTTGCCTCGGGCAGATTAATCACCAGACATACACACACATACACACACACGCACACACACACACACACACACACACACACACACACACACACACCTTTATTACACCTCCCTTCTGGGATCTAACTGTTTAAGCGTGCACATACATACACAAACACACTTAAACACACACGCGCGCGCGCACACACACAGTTGCGTCTGTCTCTCTTTCTCACTCACTCACACACACACACCCTACTAACTTGGAGATGAGAGGCAGGCGTTGCTCTATAAAAGCTGCACCCAGCAGAGGTAAAGAGAGCAAAGCACAACTTCTATCAGCAGGGGACCAGCACACACACACAGACACACACTCACACAGCTCTGACACACATACAGATTAGCGCAGGCCTGTCATACACACCACACTCTCTTTCCTGGGATATGAACACTCTCGTCCTCACCTGTCTTCTGTGCTTAGGTAAGTCTAGACTTGTACCTATATTGTATGTGTGTGTGCTGGTGTGTGTGAAGTGCAGGCGGTGAATGGGAAGAAATGTAAAAATGTGTTTGAGGACAGAGAATGGGGGGCGTAAGAGGGATGAAATGTCTTTGCAAGTGAGGACTTGTCAGGCAGGACGAAGATATTCAGGTGTTTCTAGAGAGATGTTTGTGGCACTTCTGACTCAAAATCTATTAATAGACCAAATTATTGTTCACTGCCAAAGGTCAACATGTTTCACATACTTCATCGAGGGATATAAATCGCTGTTTTTGTCTGCTGTGAACGATGTGTTCAGGGACAGTGCAGATCTGGATGAGGACTGGTCCTACTGGTTTAGGTGCTAATACAATATGTGTATAATTTGAAAGCTCAGATTGTGCCGAATGTTTTTAAGATGAATGGATGAGTCAGTTGTAAGAGAGCCAAGATTCCAGAATTCGATGTTTAGAGAAAGCAACTAAGTAACCTTTAGGCTCCTGGTGAAGAAGAGTGAATGCCGTTTCATCAGCCTCAAATTATACGTCTTCGCCTCGGTTACTTTTTAAGATGAATTGTATTTTACTCTCAGGCAACAGTTTCACAGTTTGAAAGAACATAATAGAAAATAACACCACACTGCACCATGTGATTAAAACTCGGCCTCTAATTGCTTCACAGTTTATCATCATGTAGATCTATTATGAACTCATTCCTTTTTTTTCTGTGTGTCCTCTTGGTTTTACAGTAGTCTGCGGTGCTCTTGGTACTCAGGGATCAGGGACCGCGCTCTCCAGTGAACTAGCTGGGGTCACCGGGGGTCCGGCCTCTGGGGAGGGCCTCCAGCTGAGCGACTATGACGAGCTGGAGGTAGACGAGGAGCTTTCAGGAGGAGACAACGAAAACTTCAGCCTTCTCGGTACGACAAACAAACTCTTGACCTTTTGAATTTCCCATCAACAAGCAGGTCAACTTGGGTTTAAGGTCATACGTCAGTGAATCTGAGATCAGCAAGTGTTTTCGGAAAACAAAAGAAAAGGGGCAAAAAACATTGGGCTGAAAGGGTAAAATGTTATCAACACGTTATTTTTTGTCTCCTCCGACAGAGTCACATCCCAACAGAGATGAGAGAAAGAAGAAGAGAGGCAAAGGCAAGAGGAGGAACAAGAGCAAGAGCAGAAGCACGACTGCCTTCAACCCGGAGCACACCTTCCTCACCAGCGGATACACGTCGACTCACAGCGCCACAGACGATCCCTGCACCACCACCCACCTGGGCTACTGCATTCACGGTTACTGCAAGTACATAGAGGGCCTGTCGGAGCCAGTCTGCATGTGAGTACAGCATCAGTCCAAATCGTTGCCCAGATTCAGTACATTCTGTATGTGCGCACCAGTCTTAGACCTCTTTCAGTTTACACTGTGAGTTCAGTATCTGGTGTCATGTCTTGTCACTGGCTGATCCATTTGCTCTGGTAACTTTTCACTCCGCAGATGTATGAAGGGTTACGACGGGGGGCGCTGCGGGACCCAAACCCTGACGGTGAAAAACACCCAGCCGGGTCAGATCAACCACACCGAGCTGGTGCAGACGGTCTTAGTGGTCATCGCCGTAGTCCTGTCGGTCATCAGCTGCACCGCCATTCTTCTCCTGACCTGTGCTCAGTGAGTATGCAAGAGACGCGCAGTCGCATGCACATGCTATTACACATACTTTGAGTTTGAAGCTGCACTAAACGCTTTCAGTGTTTGTGTTTGTGGGTGGGAAGCCAGTGAGGGATCTTGTAGCGAAACTGGTGAAATATCACGAAGCGATGAGGTAAAAGATGCGAGCTTCGACTTTACGTGTACCTAAGTGGCGGTCTTAACCCTGATTTAGAAAAAAAACGACAGGAAACAGCGAAAAAAGAAAATTATATGGAGCCTCAACACCGACAAAATAAAAGGTCAAAGGTATAATAAATAAATGCTTAACATATTGTATCATGTGTCTGTATCCATTTAATCATTTAGCAGTTTTACCCGTTTACCTCAGTTCAATTTGTAAAAAAAAAAAAGTAAGGATCAAAATGTGCAAAACTCAAGTAGAAGACTTCTCAAAAAATTATATTTCTTTATCTTATGGGAAATGCTGTGTGCAGTTTACACAGTATATCCAGTTATTTAACTTCAAAATGTTGAAACCAGATCACAATATTCTGGTTTTGATGATAGCTATAATAAGGGAAGAACCAGCGCCATTGGTTTGGTGCAAAAGACCTCTCTTTATTCTTTTAAACTGTCGTAGGTGAAGTACTAAAGCTTTAAGCAAACCATCCACACCCTGGTGAATCTCACCGTAATATAAAACACATTTACAATCCACACATCGTGCCCAGTAACAGTTCTTGGCATTCAAACGCACTGACACATCAAAAAGCACATTAACACACCCGAACACACCCTCACTGTACGGGTATTGCTCACCACCTTCACAGAAAAAAACTCGACTTGCCGTGAAATCTGAAATATCACTACAGATTGTGTCACTTCGATTGATACACTGTGCGTATTACTCACGATTTCTTTTAAATGACAACGACTTACTGTAATTGTGTGACAGGTCATTTGTTGTGTAATTGCGGTTCCTTATCAATATTTAACCAGATCACAACTGCTGGAATGTGGGACAAAGTCAATAGTCCATGAACCAGCAGCAGGGCAATCAAAGGTTTACAGCCACAGTCAGCCGAAGTGCTGAAGTGTGGAGGCGGAGAGAAAGTAGAACTTATTACTGTGAGAGTGAACTGCCTCCAGTTTCACCTCACAGCAAAACCACCCGAGAAAATAAAAAGTGAAAAAATGTTGTGACAGGGTTAATGTACAATGTCGTTTATGGGCTTTAATCCATGGAAATGATGGGCGAAATACAATAAAAACACACCTCGAGTCTCATTCGTCTGGGCAGGATCAAAGTCATGTAACTGACTCTGCACTCTTTTCTGTGGTCATCTGATAATCGCAAGCGCTACGCTCGGCTTTTGTACTAATGTTGAATCTCTTTTGTAGTTACAGGTCACATAAAAACTTCCTGGCATCCTACCTGGGAACTGGGGCGGAGCAGGAGAAGCTGCAGAAGCCCATCGGTGATGTTGTGGTGTGATGGCATCAAGTTACGAAGAGGTAGGTGTTGTCGAGGTTTTGACCTACTTGTGTGTCCACAAGGGCACTCTCACTGTACTTCTTAGTGAGTTGACTGCATTCAAATCTATTCAATTCGGACACCGTGCCATTCACAAACATCTCAGTATCCCCAAACTTGAGAACTTCTGTTGTTTGCTTTCCTTTTCTCTTGAACCACTATTGTCCAATTATAGCTGAGCAAAGTCAAGATTTGGGATTTAAATGTTAAAGATGTGTGCATGCAGTGATACTATAGTTTGGGTGGCGCTATTTGTTTAATGAACACCTCCAAAACTAAAAACACGACAACAAGAATGTAATGATTAAACAGTGTTAGTCAGATAATATTGAAAACGCCTAAAAAGCGGCACGCTCATATGTTTTCCCCATTCAAGTTAGCCAGCGCTAACTTCAGCTGGCTTGGTTGGTCTCTAGTACACGTGCTCAACAGACCGCCCTAGGTGGAAGATCTGGGTATTTCCATACCCGGGGAGTCAAGCTTTTTTTTACTTGCAAAGCACCACTGAGAAGCTTTCATAGGAATAAATGGGTCTTGTTTTGGAGACTCTCCTGGACTCTACTAGAGTTTTGGCTAACGCTAGCATGAGGCATAGAAAGGAGCTTTTGTCTCCCTCTGTCTAAAAAACCTGACTTACTGAGTACTCAGAATGGAAACCCAGAGCTTCCCCCAAGCTGATGTCGTCAACGCCATTTCGCACAGGCTTGACTATAATGCTGTAATAAAAGAAATGTGACGAGGCGCTCCTGTGTTTCCGGTGGTGTATCTTCTGGTGATGTATTTCACGCAAAACTCTTGCTCAAGTCCTCCGAGGGCGGTGTCCGTCCTGCGTTCACGTGAGCCTTAAGCCAAACAGGAAAGAGTGGGCCCGGAGAGTGACAGAGGAGACCGTCTGCCTGTTGTTGTTATTGAGTACAACCGGTTGCATCACGCAAAGAGGAATCCCCATTAGAGGAGTTAACCTGGATTAGCCGGGGGTGTTTCGGCCTGTCCCATCTCCTGCTCTGCATACCAGCGTAAAGAAAAACCTTGATCGAACACATTCACCCGTGTGTCGAAACAATAACAGTACTGACACAGTGACTCGACACGTGATGACCTCGCTTAGTGTGCGCTTACATGTGGCGGGGATCTCTCTGAGCATCACATGCACACACACATGCATGCAGGCACAGACGTTAGCTGCAGTACAAACAATGCAGCCATGCGGCATTCTCCCCATTACCTGTGTCACTCGGTGTCCTCCCTGAGAAAAAGTTGTCCGGCTCACCTTAGAGTAGAGAGTCATACAAATGGGATCAATGCCAAACTGAAAATTACAATGTCACTATTAAACAATTGATTTTTGATGACTTGGGCCTAATTTTCATAGTTTTGGCCATCATTTCTAAGTAATCATAAGACTAAACTCACCAAAGCAATTGCTGGGATATGCAAACAGACAGTTCTGAACAATATTATTTAAACCACTTTATTTGGAAGGTAAAACCAAAGGTGAGCACACCCAACATGTTGCTAAACATATTTAATTTTGCTAGATCTGGATTTTTATTAGCATCTGCATTGAACTGTGCCAGCCACCTAAATACACCTAATGTTTTTCCATCAGGATCCACGCGTTATTCCCTGAGAAATCAATGAAAATGTTGAAATCTTGCGATGTTTAAAGAAAACCCCTGAATCCCTCTCTTTATCTGGATCCACACCAAAAGCTAATGGGCTCTATTCTGGGCGAAGATCCACCCTCCATCCAAGTTTCATGAAAATCTGTGCAGTTTATTTTGTGTAATCCTGGTGACAAACCAACAAACATATTTTGTTAGAATATATAAATATCTACGCAAAGTGGCTTTAACAAAGCACGCAACCACAACATATGCATAAAAATGACAGCATTAGAAGTGCTGAATAAACTGTTGCATGCTTGATTTCTTTACTTTAAGTGCTTATTGTTTCTATGTTAACTTGTTTACTGACATCTGATTTCTCTCCATCTTTCCTCGTCCAGCTGCCCGATCAAAGGTGAAGCGGACCGGAGGAGTCTGAGGACCTGAAAGAGCAGTAGAGTGAATAGACTGCTTCATTAGATGCTGTAAAAATAGAACGACACTGTCCTGTAACTGTTAGAATGTAATTTATTTAGTGTGATTATTTATTGCTTATGAATGTATGACTGTTTGTATGTTGGACTATTATTATGATGTCTTTTATGTGCGAATGCTGAGCATTCAGTCCACTTCTCTTCTGTAGGTTCGGTTTTATTTATTGCGCTGCTGTTGTAATAGGTCAGAGAAACGCTCTTCATCTCACTCTGGAAAAGGGATGGAATTTTGATCACCAATAAAGTGTCTCAGTGTTATGTGAAAGTCTTACTTGTCTGTGCATCTCTGCCAGAGCATTGTGTTTACATTCCCATCGGTGGATGCGGCCCATTCCTCAGCAGCCTGTTCGCGCAAACACCTCGGCCTGTTGGCCAAACACAGATTGAGCAGACGAGAATAACCCTGAGGAACACAAACACACGAGAGAACGGAAAGTCTTTTTCTTTTCTTCACTTAATGTGTGTGTGCGTGTTACCGACGGAAACATCTAATTAATTTTTCTTTTCAGTGTTTGACGCTTGGAAGGTAAATCAACTTCAAAGAAAA
Organism: Diplodus sargus; assembly: GCA_903131615.1. Classification (NCBI taxonomy): domain Eukaryota; kingdom Metazoa; phylum Chordata; class Actinopteri; order Spariformes; family Sparidae; genus Diplodus; species Diplodus sargus. The sequence continues at coordinate 4,267,136 of CAEMYA010000092.1, forward strand.
AACACAAGCGTTTTTGCTGCACACACACACACACACACACACACACACACACACAAACTGTACCAATCGCTGCGTTGCTATGACACTTCATTGTTTTTTACCAGTTGAGTGACGTTCAAAGCTTTGTGAACAGGTAGACACTGTACTGTTGCACAGGTGCACTGGGAAAAGAAGCCGGGGCGTGACTCGTTTGAGCTATTTTGGGAATGTCTTGGATGTCAACTCCTAAAACAAATACGAACAGAGACTTGAACATAATCAGATGGTTCAGGACAAAAGGAGCCGAGAATAGACTGTTCACAATGCGGGCAATGCAGTTTCACGTAAACAGGGAGGTTCGTTGATGTGTAGCACACGCTGAACTCTGGAGCAAGACAAGACATAAAATGTGGTTATGTAATTTTAATATTTACAATATTGATGAGGTGCAAACTTTGAAATGCTTGTTTCTTACCATAACTGAATCAACAAGCTGTTCTCAAAGGCCCCCAGAACACTGTTTGAAGCTAGAAATATGTGGCAGGGTCCGCCACATATAAACAAAGTAAAACAGTATGAAAATGTGTTTTTCTTGAAGGTTAGTTTGTTCATTCAGTTTAATAACTCATGAAAATGAAGAGAGTTTCTTCATTTAGATTGTTTATGCATGAAAAAACAGTCAAGGCAGTCTTCTATTTAAATTTTCATTTCCCAAAACTACATAATGCACCTTTTAAGGCCATTACTACAAGTAGAACATAACTAGATTTCAAGCTTAATGTTGACCTGAAAAAATAGTGGTAATCACCAAAAAACATCTGGCTGCCCTTTTAATGACACTGCAGGCTGCAGATATGATTATTAGTTGGACTTAACTTAAAATATAAAATCAATGATAAAGTCATTTTTAGGTTGCGTAATGTGTTAAATCTTAATAAAGTGCATATATCCCCACTGTAGCTGTAAATTCATAATAAATAACCTGGTTTCATACTGTTTGATCATTTCAGACAGCATGGATCATTTTCATCAGCTTGTTTCAGCTCTCCTTTTTATTGCACTCAAAATTTGGTCAAACATATGTGATATCGTTAGGAGCCTCTGGATCTCCTTTAATATCGGTCAAATTATTACGAATGGACCCATTGAGGTTGAGGTTAAGGTTTAATTGTAAATTTGAACAATGACAGGTGCCTAATCTAAAAGGATTGGTAATGTGCCTTGATAATCACACATATGGTTGGAATCAGGGTTAACTAAAATGTAAAGGTATCGAAGAGGTAAGCTGGAGCTCAGTGAGATTTCCAGTGAGAGGCTGTTGAAGGTGTGGAGGTATACTGTATTCAGAGGAATACCTGACTGAATACAATTTGCAGTTCTGTGAACTCCTTAGTTTGCTCTACCTTCCTCCGCCTCATTCCATTCAGCGTTTTGATGTCGGCATCTTGTTTGTCCAAGAGATTTCAAAAGGCTTTTTAACATTTGTCACTGGATGTAATAACAAAACAAACATTGTAGAGATTTTGTCAGGCAGTCAAATCAATCATCCCAACACTGTGTCCATACTCATTCTCTGATCTGTTATGGTTTTAGTTAGGAATTTGATGCTATAAAAAATCCATGGCGATATCATGATCGACAGCTGAGCCCTGCTCGTGATTGGTCCAGGCGGGTGTGTAGTCGGGACCATGAGATATCACCGCTTCAAACTTCAGTTCCAAATAACATCAACAGCACGAGATGGCTGCACTCGTTTCAGGGATAGTCTTTATCAACACATTCTCGTGCCTCAACGACTGAATAAGTCCCAGAAAAATGTGACCGTGGCTGAGCAGCAGGGACACACATACATAAACTAATGTGTAAGGTTTAGGAAAACATCATCGTTTGGGTTAAAATCACAATGTTACTCTTGTAACTTCCATTGCAAACGTGCTTACATCGCCAAAGTATCTTGACTAACTTCATGTCACTGCGTTAGCAAATTAAAAAAAACTCACCGCTGACCTGAGCGACCATCCTGTGCTTTTCTAACCCAACCGTGGATTTTGCCCCTGCGCAAGGTTTTCCCTCTTTATACTACTTCTCCTCACTTCATCGTTTGCAGCCACAGTAATGACTAAAGCCGCTCAAGGTCGCTGCCTGACAACAGATATATGGGCCTTAATAAGCTGCTTTCATTTTCAACTTATATGGTCGATTTTCTGATGAGGACAGGCTCGTCTATGAATGTGTCAGCGATCTTGATCCCTGACACTTGATCCCCATGCGAAATTATGAACAATGGAACATTATATAATTCTAAGTCTGGGCCAATATGGTACACAGTGTCTGCACTTATATTAGCATAATACAAGTCATTAAATAATACTATAAAGTATGACAACTGCTCTGACTCAGCTACCAGGATACAAACGTTTCCCGCCACCGTTGTAAAACGAGGTTTCACTCTGTGTTGTGTTTGTGCAGAGTGGCGTCACCGGTGAGTGGAGGGAAAGGGCGAGGCAAAGGTGGGCAACTCATCCAACTTACAGAGGTGATGCAAGCCCAGGTAAACATTTACTCTTGTGTGTGCTTGTGTGTGTGTGTGTGTGTGTGTGTGTGTGTGTGTGTTTGTGTGTGTGGGACGGTGATCCCCACGGTTGAGGTGGCGTTTAAAAAACGTGCCAAAAACATTCATAAACACTCATGCGTTCATCCATTTGACAAAATCAGTTTATAAGGGTGTGGTGAGCTTTGACAGTTTCGGTGGCACTGAGGTGGGCCCATGAGCTTTTGTGGGTGGCCATGGGAACAGAGTCAACACACAAGCAGATGGTTGGTCAGTGATAATTCACTCCGAGCTCAAATAAAAGGACCTGCTGGAATTTCCTGGGCGTGGTAACGTTTTCTTTCCCTCCACCTTTACACGGGAGCAGGTCAGTTGCTAAGGTAGGTATTTATTATTTTTTTAATCGCATTCCCATCATCCTCAGCTGCGCTCAGTGCGCAATCTACACTGCAAATGTTAGCATGCCAACACCCTGCAGAGTGTGTTAGTCTTGAGCTTGAAGGGTTTTTTTTTTTACTTTTATTTTTTTATTGAATATCTTCTAAATGAAAATAATAAGCTATAATCACAGCCAGTTCTGTTGACAAGTACAAAGGGACTTTTCTTCATCTTGGTGGGGAAAGTAATTGAACACATTGACAAGAAATTGTGAGCTTTATAGGGATATTTTGATAAGATATGTTTTTTAATAACTCTCCTGACCTGCACAGACTTAAAAGAACATTCCAATAAAACTAAGAAGACAAAAGGATCTTTGGTTAATCTGGTCATAAAAAATGAAGCCAGTGATGTGAGTTTGACATCCCCCTCGTCTTGGTTTGGATCAGTTTTACAGCGTGCATGGCATCTTTCTCACCAACCTCAAGAAACAAAGAGAAATACAGTATATTCCCAAATTGTGTTGAGTCAGTTTCTCAAATAAATCTCTGCCGGTAATTTGCTTCATAGAGACCTTGCAATTTTCTCAAAGGGGTAATGACAGCATCTCATCATTCCCAGCCTGGGGTCCCAAGATTCAAATGAAATACCGCAAGAGGATTAAAATGCGTCTAAAGCCAAATGTTTGTAAAGGCCTGATGTAGACTTGTTTGTTTTTTGTTTTTACTAGACTTTTTAGTTTATGTGCAGATATTAGGTGTACCATTTTTCACTGAATTATTGTAAATGTTGACTCCAGGACGACATTAAGTTGTTTATGCTGTCACATTAGCCAATGTGGAACAAAATGAGGAAAACATTAAACCAAACTTTTTAATCTCTGTGTAT
>CAEMYA010000092.1:4271314-4281970 GCA_903131615.1 Diplodus sargus
TTTTAATATGAACACACAACCTGAAACCAGAACTGAAACATCAACCTGTGAGGAGCTATTGCATTGTGAGAGGCAGAAAAATACATATATTCATGCCCTTAAATAGTAAAAAATAAATAGATAAAAATAAATGACTGTGGTTTGGGGCAGTAATACTATTATGCATGCAAATTAAACTTTGTCTCAGAATATTTTCACAAGACTTGAGCTAAACCCTCAATGTCAGTTTGAGCCTTTGGAGAAGGAAGTGGTAAATCCGTCGGGTCGATGGGGCGAATAACGTCACTTTGGTGTTTTGCTTTCATGTTCACTCAGATATCTCTGTGGTGAAAAAGAATCTTAAAACAGAATCACTTTTGGAATCTGGTCTGATTTTACTGCAGAAGTAGGCCGTTTCCTTGAGTGTACCCCTGCATATATATGCCTCTACATATTTGTGTTAAGCTGGAAAATAAAAGCACAAAAACAATGGTTGGTTTTTAATTTTATTTTATGTAATGTAATGCTTGGTTCTTGCAGTAGGCTTGTTTGCTGGACATGCGAATGACTGCAGCGAAAATTATAGCAACTAAAGACAAATTTCAAACCTTTTGTCTTACTTTAGCTCTTAATTTAGGAAAGGCACAAAAGGACACACCCCTCCAATCTCAGCAATAAAGATATAGTATATATATTGAGGATAAATGGAATGCAGCATAGAAGCAGTACAAAGACAGGCGTGGTGAACTTTGTCAAGAATACAGAAACAGGAATGACTCATTCTATTTCAGACTTCTTCATCGTCTTTTGGATCCAGGTGAGCTGCTTTTCTGACAGAAAAGCGTAAACCCCGGGTTTGTCAGGCTCGCCACATTTCTTTCCCCCAAAAGAAGTGACTCCAAGCAGCACTCCGTTGCACAACAGTGGTCCTCCAGAATCCCCCTGGACACAGAACAAGTACACAACATGTCATTTTCAGGCACAGACACAGCAGTTAGGTGGTGATGAAGACGGGCTGTTTACCTTCTGCTGCACAGCGTACGTACCTGACAGGTATCAGCCACTTTTTTGTCACTTGATCCGGCACATATCATGCCAGTGGTGATAACAGGCCTTCGGTCATAATAACGAGGAGAGTTGCACTTTTTTCTGTTGATCACAGTCACATTGGCAGACATCAGGACATCTGACATTTCATCTTTGTTGTTGTCTGTTTTCCCCCATCCAGCAACCAGACAGTTGGAGCCATCTGCTGGATATTTGATGGTCTTCCCCAACGGGAGCCAATTCACTGTTTTGGTTTTCTTCGCATTCTTTTTAAGCTGAAATAAAAAAATAAAAAAACATTTTGAAAAAGGAGCGTTACATAATGCTGACTGTATGTTGTGGTGTATGAGTTGCATGTTTGATATCATAAGAGCTTTGAGGGTTAGAATTTGTCCAGTAATGTATTTGTCTTGTGTTTGTCACCTCACTAGATGTTAAACTGCAGCCAAATAAAGTGGGCAAAGACCCAAAGACTAACAAAGTACTCTCAAGGTAAAACGGACTGAAAACTTTGATCCTTTTTGGTTTGTATTTTACTGTATTTGTGCGATTCAATCTTTTATACCTGTATTTGCATTTACAGCATGTTTATGCAATGCCACCCTACTTTTGGACCTTTATATTATCTTTATTATTATCATCAACATTGTTACTGTTAAAGGTAAAAAAGAAAAAGAAAAATTTAGCTGACTGTTCAATTTTCAAGACAAAGCTTAGAAATAACCTGAGTGAGTGCGAGCAGCAAAGACATAGAAGGAATTCACTTGGGACATGGCCCATTGAAGAAAAAGAAAGATAAACTTTGCACTGGAAATTATTAGATTTTTGGATCAAATTTGCTCTGCAGTTTGTATCTTTGTCTCCTGCCTAAACAAACTTAAGAAACAAATATTAAGTTCACACAAATGTTCATTCAAATGTATAACTTCAAACATCTTAAACCACATTTTCTAGCCTTTCTACGAGGCAGTAATTCACGATGGTTACTGTGATGTCACCTTACCTTGATCAACATGAGGTCATTGACATGAACCTCCGGGTCGTACCAGGGATGAGGAATCTGACGCTCAATTTGGATGACCTGCCTGGAATCGTCTTTTGCACTATAGGAGAGCACCCCCAAGAGCACATTCTTATGGCTGCAAGAGCAGGAAACACAGCAGCTAATTAGTTCACAGGGCTGCAATGAATTAATGCTTATCTCATCTATTCGTAGTTTAGTATATATATAATCATGAACAATTCCCAGAGGGCAAAGAGAAGTCTTCAGATTCCTTTTGTTGTGCAGCCAACAGTCCAAAACCCAAAGAATCTTTATTTACTATCATAAATGACAGAAAAGCAACAAATTAAGAAGCTAAAACAAGCAAATGTTTGACATTTTTTCTTGAGAAGTGACAGAAGTGATTAATTATCAAAATAGTTAGTTTTTAGTTGATCAATAATTGACTAAACATTTTATCCTTGGAGTGTATGAACTTATGATAAAATGATGACTTTTAAATGAGCCGTACACAGGATTATAACAGTGGGCAGCAGTCAGGACCCAATTTGGACTGATCAGCGTCCCTCCACAGAGTCGTCTATTCTGGTACAGCAGCGTCATGAAAGGCAGAGAGTTGGTGTCCACTTCTTTCCCATTAATAATCTCAGATCCATGACCTGAAGCAGAACACACGCAGTTCATTAATTTAACAAAGGAGTGAATAAATTACCAGAGTAAATCATTGTTCAATCAAATAAAACATATCACTCTGCACCATCTGAACTGTAATAATGAACAAAACAGGACTTTGCAAGGTAAATGACTGCGATGTAAAGAATATACACTCACTTGACTGGACAACGAGGGCGGCCAGACAAGAGACAGAAACAACGAAACTCCTCAGGCAGAACATTTTCTTCTTATCTCTGTCTTTGATCTGGTGATGAATGCTATGAAACCCACCTCGACGCACACTCGCCTATATGTGTTGAGCTCAGGATGTGGTCTGAACGTGTTAACATGAGTCAGCAAAATGGACGCAGGCATGACATGAGAATCTGTGGTTAAGCTGAGTTTTTTTTTTTTTGTCATTTACCAGTCATCATAACCATTTAGTTCACAGGCTGTGTGGTGGTGGCTTTTTTTACTCGAAGTAATTCAGGGTGCAGACACATCGGTATGGGTGGGGGTCAGGCGCGGAACAGCTTCGACTGGAGGCCTTTGTCAGCCCCTCCGACTACACTTATGAGTGTCTCCAATAGTGTCATATCATGAATCAGTGGAATGCGTGAGAAAATGGAACATATAAGCCGATGTGACGCCAGGCTGGTTGAGGTCGCATGATCAAGAAATGAGAAAGTAACAGAGAAGAAGGGCAAACTGCTGGAAGAATCACATTAGATTTTAATGTATAAATGTCAATAAAGGACTTTTGTTTGATATTTTGTTGAGTTGTGAACTGTGCTACATATTCCAAATCTTTCCAACAATGTTAAAACCAGTATTCACAATTTCCATATAACTTCCAGGATAGAGTCAGAGTGAGGAAGTAAATGAGACCAAACGCAACATAAATAAAACTTGTACATTATTTAGTTCATGAACATTTGTGCCTGCAGTCAAGTAGGTTTTCATCTGCAATTATACACTTTTGATGGTGTGCTGGTGTATTCACTACCAGCGAACCAGAGTTTGACTGCTGGATCATACATGTTTATCCGAGTCTGATTACTTTACCGTACATTGGCTGTAAGTAACAAGTAACAACACGCAGCCGGTGTGTATCTGTTTTCTGCTTTCAGGTCAATCACTAATCACTAAACTCAGCACACACCACAGACTCTGGTTCTCAATTATTTTCCCCCTCTGCTCTCTGTAATGTTACTTTCTCCTCTCGGCAAACAGTCAACTTAACGGTACATAATTCCATCTGGACTCCATGAGAGGAGGATGTTAACCAACTTGACGTCAGTCATGCACAACACCTCTCACCTCCTGCACCAGGCTGTGGAGGCCTTGAGCAGCTCTTTCAGCTGCAGACTCTTACACCCACTGTGCAAGAAGGAGCGCTTCCGCTACAAATCGTTCATCCCCGCAGCCGTCAGACTGTTCAACTCAAGTACTATCTGAACGATCACTTTCCACTTTTTTGTAAATGTCTTATTTTTTCTATTCAATTTTGATTTATTTCATTTGTCTGATTCTTTTTACTGTACTTGTTGCACCTTCAGCTGTTGTAACAAATGAAATGGGATAAATAAAGCCCATCCAATCTAATCTAATCTAATCTTATCTAATCTAATCTAATCTAATCTAATCTAATCTAATCTAATCTAATCTCATCTAATCTAATCTAATTTCATCTAATCTAATCTAATTAAACCCCCACGGTGCTGGTCACCTCTGCGGATCGTTGCCACAGTCAGATCAACTTTTTTATCACAAAGTTTTATTTGGATCCCACCAACAGCGAATGTCCAAAGAAAAAAGCCAAATTTGGTGTGACTTTGATTTTTATCCATCCGGAATTTCTTCCTGTGCACCCAACCAAAAAAATGTATACCCATCTCACATCTTTCAGTTAAATGCAGTTTCGGGCTACAGCCTATAGCGGGTTAGCCTAGCTCTGCTCAGTTCCAATCTTCGAGATTGCACTTTTAAAGCCCACTAATGAACATATTACATCTTGTTTATTTAACCTATTCAAAAACATGAGCATAAAATAACACAATTATTGTACAGATATGAGTTTTATCAGTATTCTCATCAGGAACTTTGCTCTGATTGCCCTCAAAGGAGCACAAAACAGTTGTCACATCAATCATCTTACAATATTTATTTATTCTTATGACTCTTGGTAACATAGCCGGCCAACAAAGAAAACAGCACGTTGCTTACAGTACATTTATATTAGGTGAGTTATAGTTCAACACCCTAGACAGAATGTGAATGCACCACAGATCTTGGAAAGCTTAAACCCAAAGGCTTGAGACAGGAAAACGGCGAGATTTGTGGCCATGAATATTTTCTTCATATAGACTAAAAAATGTTCAGGGTCTACATTAATCCTCACTGAGTTTTAGACTTAGCTGATCAATATTTCACTTTCAATCAGAATACTGTAAAAGATATTTTTCCTTTTTTGAAATGTAAATTTTCTGATTTTGGTAAAAAAAACAAAAAACATCCAAATCAGTGCAAAAACCACTAAAGGCCTAACTACATCAGGTATGACTTGTCAACACTGTTATAAAAATGTTTAATAATAACCTGTGTCAGATTTTACTAAATGAAGTCATACAGTTAAAGGCCCAAAATTCAAATACTATATGAAAAAAAAATACTGAAAACAAACAAAAAAAAAACAACAAAAAAAGTGCAAAATAAACATAACACTAAATGTTTGAATAACTGCGTCGTAATGATTACATTACTATGGCTTTTCTGCCCCTTTCACATTAACACATAGCTTTATGCCTCGATTTGAAATAATATTTAAGTCAAGGCTTCAGATCAGATCAGTTTTTTTCGGTTTTAGCTTCAGAAATCTGGACTTTTATCCTTTTTGAAGTAAACTAACTAACTAACTGACTGTGTGAGGTTTTTTGTGCCCAAAAATATGAAACATAAAGAAGAAAAAAACATTTTGACTACTTCAACATTTCTTGGCTGATATAAACTCTGTGACTTACAGTTTAACAATGGAACTACATTGAGAGGACACTCAACTCACTGAACCTACAATACATCTTCATCTTGAGAGTAGGCGAGCTTCACAGTATCGATCACATTATTTCCCATGCTAATCCAGCTTGAAGTAAAACACTACAGTAATTGACGATAATAAAAAGGAGTGATGGTATGGCACTCGCAAATTAGAAAATGAGAACTGAAGACAGTTTTCTGCCCATTTGGTTGGAAAATGGCTGAATATTACATAAAATATGACACAAAATAATATTACTAGGAAATAAACATGACGTGCCACCGCAGGCTGTATAACGAAACATTATAGATGCTCACCAGAACAACTCCAAAACCAATACATAGAATGTTTTGAGGGAGTAATAATTTTCCTATACAGTCCTTATAATGATTCTTTTAATACTCAATATTTAAGTATTTCTTAATCATTAATTACTTTATAAGGTGGATGTTATACTTAAGTTTCAAGTCTTAATTTGAATATTGTGGGTCACCCACATTTACATCTCTATTGATCTTGAAATATGTTGTATGCTAACTGTATTTTTTGTTGTCCACAAGAACACATTATTAACCGTAATTTCATCTAAACATTTCACTATGTTGTTCTTTTTTTATGTTTTTAGTGCCGTTTACTTAAGCTGTTTGAGAACATAGATGTTGCTGTTGTTTGAAAAGTTGTTTTACTCCAGTGCAGCCTGCTGTCTTTACGCTGCATGTTGCATGCATGCTGTAAAGATCATTCCCTTTCAAAGCAATACACCAACAGAAAAATGCCCCACAAATGTCCAGATTGAGTGTTATCAACAGCAGGCTTTTACTTTGAAGCAGCTACATGAAGTGACATATTAAATAAAAACAGGTGTCAAAACGAGGCTTGACTCTTTCAAATCAATGTAAGGACTCGGGCGTTAAAAGTATAACAACATCCAAACAACAGCAACTTTTAACAGATGCAGCAACAAAACGGCAGACGGGTGAACACAGCAACTTTTCCTGTCGCCTGCTGAGGACTTTAGTTGATGAGAAGGCATCATAATGCTTTTGGTCTGCTTGCACAAGCTAGACAACATGGGTCAGCACACATCAGCTCTGGAGACATCCGCAGAGTTAAAGCATATTATACCATGATAGTGACGAATACTGTTATTGTTCATGCAAAACTACAGGAGAATGAAGTATATGACTCACTTGACAGGTGAGTGAAGATCTGCCCTAGGGAGGTAAACTTACCATTGCTTACCACTTATTACTATATTCATCTTGTTCAGGATATTTCATTGGTGAACAAATCATGCCATCCTGAACAAGGTTATCAAAGGAATAATTAGGCTCTTCCTGTCACATAGACCCCAATCTCAAGAATTTTCTTTTATGTTGGATCTAGAGTGCGTTTTTTCCCCAGTTTTAACCAACTCCTCTGGTTTTCCGCGGAGCCATCTCAACAATTGTCTCCTCATCTGAAAGCTCCACTTCTGAGACGTCATGATCTGACTCTGACTCTGACTTCAGCTCACCTGGAGACGAAATAAGAATGACTCATTAAGGACATGGGAGGATATATATATATATCTATATATATAGATATATATATATGTTCTGAGGAGTATTTTCAGTAAATTAATTATCTTACACAAGCAAATAGGCTTACATTTTTTCAGGATACTATAAAGAATCCACAGTGGAGGAGCCAGAGACACGACCTTGAGCCACTTCAAAATGACAATGATGATTTTTTGCTGACTGCCAGAGACCGCCAAGGAGGCTAAGGAAGAGGAACGACAAATATACATCACACATGACGCAACTTAACACGAGTCATAAGAAGCATCAAAAAGCAGACTCACTTTCACTCAAACGTCACAGTTCATTATGTGCGTCCTTCCTACCTGGTTTGACTTGCAAAGCTGTAGGTTTACTTCGGAGCGTCATATCTTTGCCAGTAACACTGTCAGGCCGATGAACAAAAGCTGAAATTTCTATGAAGTACTCTGAGGCTGAGGTTAAGTTGGAGACGATGACGCTCATGGATGCAGAGCCGTCACTGTAGGGGTAGACGAGCGTATCACACTTGTTGGTGCATGTGGTCACGTTGTAACTGTGAGCTGTCGTCCGCATAAGTGTGGAGATGTTCCAGCTGAGAATCAAGTGATCAGAGCCCACGGAGTCCACCGTCACTGCCTGCGGGGAAACTGGACCTGTGAGGGAGATGAAGCCACATGAGTGTTTCTTATAGTTCTGCCCCATATTTACCGGTTTCTAAATTGTACCTCCAAGAAGCATTACTCACCCTGACAGACAAACATGTGTAGTTCCTCACAGTAGCGAGCCAGCAGCTTGTTGTCGTTCTTCAACATGGCCTCCAGACTCGCACAGTGACACTTACACTTATTTTCCGTGAGCCACTGACTGTAGCTCAGCTCTTCCCCATTAACCCACTTCCAGCCACCGATGGTGCTCTGACGCTGCAGGCCAAGCCAAAAGCTGTCTTTGCTCGCAGTCGTGGCATTGAGGAGGGTGAAGTACTGCTCCTCTGTGCTCAGGACTGTAAGGTCAATATAGTGCCTCTGACAAAACTCCCGGGCTTGGAACCAGGACATCGCTCTTTGGATCTGGATCTGGCCCATCACTAAGTCATGGCACACCACTGAGTCAGGAGACATCAAGGAAAGGAAAAGCAGATGAATTATTAACAGCTTCAGTACACTGTAATCCAGTGTGTGTGTTTCTGGCCTGATTTCCTGTTAAAATGACCACAGAGTGACACAAAAAATACTACAAAGACATTTATGAAGGGATGTAGAACAATTACAGGCACCAAACAACCACCAAGACACAAAGCAACAACAAAGAGACGCAAAATGACCGTAAACAGATGCAAGCAACTACAAAGAATACAAACTGACCACACAGCGACACAAAACAAATACAGAGAGAAAGCAAAGAAGTATAACAAATACACCGAGATGTAAAATGGTCTGGCAGCGATGGAAAACAACTACGACGAGACACAAAGCAACAACAAAGAGATGCAAAATGACCACAAAGTGAGTGACCCCAAATGCCAAATGACAACAAAGAGATGTAAATGAGATGAAAGAGATGAAAAACAAACTACAGTGAGACACAAAACAACTACAAAGAGATGCAATTTGATCAAAAAAGGACACAAAATGAACACAAAGATGACTGTGGTCATCCTGTTGTCCCATAATTTGTCCTCATTTTGTCTTTTGTTAACAACTGCTGTCACACCTATCGCTACTGTGTTACATTTTTGGTTAATCTTTTTCCACAGCAGTTGCAGACAAACATGCCCGGTACAGACAAGATCCTTGTAACGTACCACAGGTAAGATTGTGCTTCTGTCAGGTGTTGGATTGTGATGAAAAGCGTTAAAGTAACACACAAGTGATAGAATTTAGTTGTACTTTTTCACATAGAGAAGTGAAGTGTAAAGAAACGTGCAGTTTCTCTCAATAATGAAATGTAAAAACCAAATGACAACAGTTGTATAACGTGCAGTGTTAAAGTTCAAGTTAAATCATTCTTGTCAGCAGTTACCCAGAACGGCCAGCCGCTGCAGAATCAGCATCGGAAACACGCAGTAGAATCCCTGATTTTGTTTCTAAAATGCTTTTTCATTCCCTTCCTGTCCAGACAATCTGCCGTCTGGTGTTCTCCAAATTCCTAGCAGTATATTTTTCCTCCTCATCTCTCCCCTTCGTCTGCCCGATACTCCCTCTGCTTGGCAAGTTTATATTCGGTTCACACAGTGGGGTGATGCAAGACGTGGAGGAAATGGGCGTGGCTGAGCTGACTGCTCACCTGTTTCAGGCTGATCTCATGAATGACTTTCAAAAAGGAATTTCAGACGTTTTAGAAAAGTGTCGACTCAATTTACTCGACTATTCATGCTTCATCTACTTGGTAAAGATGAACTTTATCACTTAACCTTTGTGCTACATTTGAAATCATTCAGCTTAACCTTCTGATTGTCGTGGTGAACAGGACCAGCTGATTGAGCTGTTTCTGAACAGGTTGCACAATGTAACTGAACACCAGGAGGAAGGTGCCGATCTTTTATAGGAGGGGATAAAAAAGAACTGAAAGTAGCTCCGCCCTGAAATCTATTTTAAGAACAACCCGTCAAGATTTCGCTTTTGTGCCTTTGGGAAATTTGATTCTGATAATGAGTTATTAGAGCAATCCACAGCTTCAAGGAAAAGTAAATATTCAAGGGCTCTTTAGTGTGTGTGTGTGTGTGTGAACTCAGCCTTTGCCCTGTGTTACCCAAGATGAAGAATAGAAAACAGGTCAGATGTGTTCACCAGAAGGATTCATCGGGCAGCAGTAACACATGTTTAGGGAGTTCTTTTCTGTCCTGACCTCATGCACAGTGTTTCAGAGCAGCTGTGATTTATGATAAATTAGCAGTTCAGGTGTTTGTCAACTAGATATTAGAAAACCTGGCAGCCGATGAAGGCCTCTCAAGGTGCTCTTTTCTTTCCTGCTGTCATTTTCTTTCATTACTTGCGAGAGTTGTGATTGTATATTCACATTCGGTATGTTGTTGGGTTTTGCCTCTGTGGATTTCGAGCCGAACTGAAGTTTACATGAGATGTGCAGACAGTGCAAATCATCTGAAGTTGTGAAGTTTAAAGAAATTGCGACTGTTCTGGTACCCTGGTGGCCGATGACCTCGACTGTGGCCACTGTTGCTTCACCTCATTGGCCAGTCCTGGTCCATGTCCACCTCTCAGCAACTACATTAACTTAGTAGTGTTGGGGCTGCTGAATGTTAGATCTCTAGATTCATATCTTCAAATCAGTTCTATGTTTTTCATGCATACTGAGACTTGGTTAAATCCAGGTGTGTAAGGTGATCTAACCTTAACCCGCGCTTGCTGTTTCCTTTATAACTAAACTAATCGCGAGGT
>CAEMYA010000092.1:4282941-4313138 GCA_903131615.1 Diplodus sargus
CTGATGTCTGCGGTTGCAAAAGTGTAAACCTCACATTGTCCTTCTCTTCAACAGGTCTGCAACTTGTTACTCATCAGGCATATCAGATCAGCTGGGGTCTGGCTTTTTTTTTTTGGTTTTGTTTTTCTTAAAGGAAGTCTTCGCCACAGATAAGTTTCCACCTTGTTCTCTCATATGAAGTCTGGTCACAAACTTGTGACATCCTTCAACGCACAGGGCTTCACGCCAGGAGGACTTTACTCTGCATGTCAAACTACTGCGTGAGAGCTGTAAATAATTCAAGTAAACTCTCTTTAACAATAAGAGCGCACTCTGTGAGGTGACATATATCATCAAGCCAAGCAAAAACACACAAAGAGGGAGCCAGAACATCATCACCTTCTATCTAAGAGACTGTAGACATGAATCAAGCCGGAAATAACCGGTTTTATTGGGTTACATATCACAGCTGGTTAGTTTCAAGGTGTAGGCATGAATGGTAGGATAACATGAAACAAAACATTCACATCATTTTACAAGTTGCATGAATAAAAAAAAATGGTATTCAGTCCCATGTCCACAGTGTTTGATTTCACTGTGAGCTTTGTCGCAATGTCTCTTAAAATCTGGTGTTCATTATCTACAAGACTTTACAGAGTATACCAGTGAATTTTAACTGAGTACTGTCCAAAAAGGCTTCTGAGAGGTGATCAAGCTTTTGCTGTACTTGCACCTTAACTTTAGTACAATCATCCAGAGTCAACTAGCTTCACATAATAAGATTGTTTGTATCTGACCAGAAGATGGTGTCTCTAAGGTATTTGTTCTATTGATTTCACATGAATGCCTCGTTATCCATATGTTATTTGCCTAAGTAACACCTATTTGATGTAAAATAGACTGAGGAATATATTTATAGTATGAATATGTTATTTTACCAAGAAAAAGACAGAAAAGCACAGTTCTCACTCAGTTATGGTAGATTGACTTTCTTAGCGGGATAGTAAGTTTGACAGTGATAAGAAATCTTGTGTGTTGTGGTAAGTTCAGAGGAGGGGGCAGGAAATGTACACCCTCGACTCAGTGGTTTTACCAAGAAAGTGAGGCGCTTGTATGTTGACCAAGTGTCAATCCAGTTGAACATTACTGCCGTTGCCATCTTGCTATGTTCGAGACAGAGTTTACCATATTTGGGCCAGATGTTGGAGTTGGGGAGGATCTCCTGAGTGGATCTGTCTGAGAACCCGAGGCAGTCGCGGTAGCCACAAGGTCGCCACAACCTGAAGCATACCCAGCTTATATTTATCTACTGTGTATGGTACCATCATTTACAAAACTGACATATTGCTGTATTGTACACTTGAAACAAAAGAGATTGAAACCATGAACTTATTAGAAGAATGTTTACTGAGTTAATACATCAAGTGAGAAGAAGGGCGATTTCCTCATAAGCTTACATACACACAATCTGACTTCTTTTTGCAACCAGCAAAGGCAGGTTTAAGACTCTTCCATATTTACAAATTGTACACAGGTCCGACCAGATGCCATCCACCGCACATGTTCTCCACATTTAGTGCTGGAGTTGATTACATGTGCCAGATGTGAAAGCGCTGGTCCGCTCCAGCAGAGAAAATCTGAGTACAGTCAGGGTTCAAGGCCAAGTGCAAGACGCGCTGAGAGTGACCTGAAAAACAAAAACATGGTGTTCAAATATGTTCTTTTCCATTTAAGTCAGAGGTGACTACAGTTTTATTTTTACGATTTCAATGGCATTA
Source organism: Diplodus sargus (assembly GCA_903131615.1). NCBI lineage: Eukaryota > Metazoa > Chordata > Actinopteri > Spariformes > Sparidae > Diplodus > Diplodus sargus. The sequence goes on from CAEMYA010000092.1 coordinate 4,284,699, forward strand.
TGAGCAGATTACTAACCCTAACTTTTGTCATATGGAAAGGTCTAAACACCCGACCACAATGCTTGCTGTCATTGCCTTTTTATGGCTTTTAGTTTCACTTGCATGTCATTAGTTGCGCCAAATTGAAATACAGCGCCTTAGCAAAATGGAACATGCACACGTCAATGCGAAGGTCCACATTCACACAACATTGAGCCGTGAAAAAATACACAAACTTTCGATATTCCAAATGAAAAACGAGTTTCAAAGCTTCTAGTCATGTTTCTTTGCTTGGTATGACACGTCAACTTCTACCACAACCACAAACCAGACACGTCACTCACTCCTGCTTAGTAAGAAAAGACCCCCCTTTCCTGAACAGAAAACAGCCAAGAGTGAATAATGAAGTGAAACAAAAGACATCAAGCTAAAGATCACCACCGGAGTCAAAGTCAAAGCTATGAACACATTTCAAATTATCATTGTGGAATCTTTTACGTCTGTATCTGACAGAACTTTGCCCCCGAGAATTCACAGCACCTCAGATAACTGTGACGTCTCACATAGAACGTAGTGACATTTGATGTGTGTAATTTAGAGTTTCATGTTTACTGCAAGCCCACTACCTGAATGACTTGTAAGTGTGAAAAGACTAGTACCACAGTGATGGATGGCAGAGCTGCAGCCACGGTCCAACTGTCACACTACTTATTCATTCCTATGAGGCTGAATGTGTTAAACAGACTTTGTTGAGAGCTGCAGTCACATTTTGTGTTCTCTCACCTGTGAGCTGGTAGGCTGGGCTGAGGGAGGGGAACTCCCAGGTCCAGCAGGTGACGTGGTGCTGAGGATGGCCGTGACCTGTGACCAGATACTTCGTCTTCTCAGTCCATCGTAGAGAACAGATCTGCAATGGGAGTCATTAGGAACGCTCGTTGTGATATTCAGACAAAGGTGAAAAAAAAAAATAATAAAAAATCTCTCTCTTGCACTTCTGACTCTTAAGCACCTGTGAGTTTGTGTTGGCAGAGGTCACGCAAGTCCCTGAATCTGTGTCCCAGATTCTCAGCTCGCCATCTTTCCATCCCCCGCCGGTGGCGATCATCTTTCTCTGCCATGGACACCATCCCATTGCCTAAACACATACAGACAATGGTCACTAGCTGCCTGGTTGTTTAAACAAACCACCCTCTGAATAGATGCATGATCAGCTGACAGCAAAAAAAAAAAAATCCTCAAGCAACCCCGCTGGCAGCATGCCACTCAAGTTCTCATGAGCCAGGATTAGTCATCATCAAGTCATTCAACAGAACACACAGTTGCTTGCTATTTGTGATTGTGGTTGTGTCAATCCTAAAACCACCAAACATGTCACCCACTGTGAATGATGCAGGTGTTCTTTTGCAAGCTATAAGTATCTTAACAGTGGTGGTCTCAGGATCGACCCCCATCCTTGTGCCGCCAAAACATCAGCTTGAACACAGGTACTCTATTTACACAGTGTAGCAACTCATTTAGAAATATTGAAATACAAAACACATGTAGCAGTTGTTTTCATCTCCCAACAAAGCCCCAGTCATAAAGCACACACTGACCTTAACGGCGCTGGGCTGTTTCATCGTTGTGATTGGCTGACGTGACCTTGAGAGCCCTGTGACGTCACCATCCCATATACAGAGGAGGCCATCTGTGGAGCCGCTGGCCAGCCGGTCGCCTCCTGGAGACCACTGCAGGCTGCAGATCCCCTCCTCCTGGGCGGCTGCACCTACCAGAGGTGTAGGAGCCCGAGGGTCAAGGTGATGGATACGTCCGAGAGCAGAGCCACTGTAAGATTGTGGAAACTGTTATTCTCCTGCAAGAATACTGCACTTGGTATTGATACAAACTGTGACGCCCTTTTAATTCCAGCTACATGTCCTTAAAAGGGGAACAACGCAAGAATTTTGGTTGAGACAGAATATAAATAAATAGCAGCTTTGACATTATGAACTTGCTATATTTTTAGGTGTAGAGTTCTTACATATTGCACCTTTAAAGCAATGTTCCCACATTCAGACTAGGAAAAGGTCACTCATGCATATATTGTCTTTCGACCTGTATATTGGAACTCCCTGCTTTCTGGCATAAACCAGAAGTCACACAAGCCTTTAGCTCCCTGTTTTGGTTTATGAACAGGTTTCAAGATTTTCACCGATCACATTTAAAGTGCGTCTAGGTCTGGTCTGCGAACGCCCCCCCAACCTTCATCACTTACCTGCTGAGTAACTGCTGTTTCCAGGAAAGAGCTCTGACCGCAGACAAGTGTGACGACAGATGGCTCATATTCTGCTTCTGCTCAACATCCCACAACTAAAGAAGTGAAGAGAGAGACAGAGTCACTGCAGACTGCTGATTCAACTGGGTGCTACATGTCCCCTCACACAGCTCCCCTCTCCCTCCTTCGTACCACAGTTCGTATGTATCAGTTTCCACTCATTTACTCTCGACTTTACCAAAGCTTTTACCTGTATGTCCCCTCTCCTGGTCCCGATGCAGAGGGCTCTGCCGTCTCTGCTCCAGCACAGACAGGAGATGGACTGACTTTGGTGGCCCGATGCTCGCCCTGGTCCTGGGTCCAGACATCCCACCAGCGCACGGGTTTCTGAATCCCAAATGAAAACAGAAGAGCCCAGCGCTAACGCAATCAGACCATAAGAACTGCAGTCGAGAAGGTTAGTGTCTGAGGAGGAAGAGAGGGATAAGAGAAAGGGACTACAAGACGCTAAACTGAGCCTGACAAACCACACATGTATTCACCACAACCAGAAGGTTATTTTGCAGCTGGCTCGACCACGTCACATATGATGTTCAGTCATGTGTTCGTTAGAAAATAGAGAACAGAGGTGTTTTTGGTGCATTTTTGTGAATGGAAGAGCGACGGAGTGTGACCTGAGAGTAGGAGCCTCTGACTAATTTGAAAGATCTAGATTTTTCCACCCTCCAGCCTCTACGCATCGAATTTTCTGTTGCACTAAAAAGGAGTCAAATCAAGAGAAATCTAGTTTAAAGATACCGCAACAAGCTCTTAAAATACTGATGATGTATATCGTTTTATTCAGCCCTTCCTAAAGTAGCTTAAACCAGCAAGACAAGTAGTGGTTTATTCTGAGTCAATACTACACACATTGTTCTGCTGCTGTAAAACCAAATATGTATTCATCCACGGCTGAAAATAGTTCCCCAGCAAATGTATAATTTCCCTGTGTTTAGATTGCATTTAGTAAAATCTACATTGTCCTGCAGTTTTGGGGAAATTACCGAGCATTTTAAAGATTTCAGTCTTCAGTAGTGACAAACAGGCCGCCTGCTAAGTGTGTCACAGACAGGCGAGGTGATTAAGTGTTTCCACACAATCTAACAAACTGTTGGCAGAATAACAGGAACTTTACACCTTTAAGTGAGAAACAGAAAAGAACATCTGCTCAGTTTTCTCCACTGATTTGCGTCTTCTCTTACAGTAGTCGTTCAGTAGTGACGGCGCCGCCAACTTCATCGCTGGCTTTCCCAGCGGACTCACAGAAGCTTCGTCCAGGAGAGCGAATGGCTGAAAATCCTCTCTTCTGTCACCAGAACCTTTAGTGGAAACATAAAACCACAGTTACACGAAAATACAAACACAAAGTTTCACATCCAAACAAACACATCTTTGGTTTTACTGGTGAGGATGTGGACTGAAATCATTTTCACATATTCTTTCTCGTTTTAACCACATTGTTACAGTGAAATAATCGTCAATGAATGCCACATTGCCACACATACTGCTGCATTGGGTAAAAGGCCAAAGGAGACACACCACACACAAACACACACACACACACACACACACACACAGTGTGAATGTGAATACTGAAAAGAAAAAGACAAACTTCTGATCCCACTACAGATACCTCCAACAGTCCTCTAGAGGTTTCTACGACTCATTCCTCTTTCCTGGTATGACATCATGCAGTCGCAAATCTACACATCATTCGGATAATCAGTCATTTCCTTGTTTGTGTGTTTGTATAGTGAAAGAACATTCGTGCCACACCAGCCTGTTGAGCGTTTGCATGTTCTTCAGCTGCAGCTCTCCACACAAATCCCTGCAAAAAAAATGGTTCCTTTTAGATAATGATTATATTCATTTTTCATCAGAAATGAAGAACTCAACTTTATTATAAAATTCAGTCATGTAAGAAAGAAACCAGTCTAAAACCTGCTTTGTTATCACTATAAACATCCTTGCTTTGGTTCCTTCTTGGCACGTGCTGCCAAAACTAGAAGTTCTTTAAACAAACCTGTTCTGGTGCATTTTCTGTGGCCGGACTTCTGCGGGCGGTGGGCGGTGCAACAGCTGCTAATGCTGTCTCTGATTGGGACAAGATGACATCACAGGAAACATTACACTGATCTTCATCGTGAAGCGGTGCTGTAATGAATCTGGTGATGATTCAGTTTATTCAACAGAAACTAATTTTGGGAGATTAAACTAATTCTGGAGGTGATTTATCAGTGTAGGTTCATTTTTCCCGATAAATATTGAAATATTTTAGCAATCAGCCTTTACATATGGTCATATAAGAGCTGTGCTCAAGACACATAATAATCCACATTATCAGGGTTATCACATATAGAGGAAACTTTATTTATCATATGAATTAATTGATTAAAATGTGTTTTCATTTAAAGTGACCACACAGCTCAGTGCGTAAAGCCGTGTAGCATCCTACTAGAAATAAGGTAAAACTGAAGCACTTGTCAAAGTATTAGTACCTTAATTTTCTGACAGTTTCTTACTATGACACTCTGGTACAAGAGTGTATTGATGATGACGCTTCACTGTTGTTGCTGCTGGAGGTGGAGCTACTTTAACTGGCTCTTCAGTTCAGTTCAGGCCAGTGGACCCCTAATCTACGGGGTCAGGCCCTTTCTAAGGGTCGTGAGGTCATTCTGAGGGTTTGTGAGATGATTCAGGAAATAGCAAACAAAGAAATAAGCAAGCAATGCTCTGATCTGCTTCAGTCTTTTGGATTGATGTATAATCGGATCATTTTATCTCTTTGAGCCTGTTATTGAAATAACAGTGCAGATCATCTTGGGTATTATTGATTACAGTTTTAATGAGGTGTGTGTGTGTGTGTGTGTGTGTGTGTGTGTGTGTGTGTGTGTTGTACCCTGCAGGTGTCCCTGTATGACTCTCCGTTCTGGCTCATGGTGCCTCGGTGGTGGAGAGTCCAGCTCCAGTCTCTGACAGACCGGGTCGAACTCAAAGCTGGGCTCACAGCGCCGCCCAGTGGTGAGCGGTGTGCTGGCAGCTGGACCCTCTCTGCTGCTCCTCTGGATGATCCGCCTCCTGAACCGCCTGTATGATACCTGCTGCTCGCTTTGTGCCTGAGAACACAACAACAACAACAACAAGTCGTTTTAAAAATAAAACACGTTTAAAGCCTCGATAGTCTCAACATACTGACAACTAACACAAACTGCGCAACTCTTCAAACTTCTGACCACAGAAGTTTACTAGTGTCAAGTAAGGAAGGAAGGAACTTAGCTTCCGGTTAAACGTTTCACAGCAAAATCACTGTGAATGCCTTTTAACTAAATATTTCGACTCGAGTTTTAGTCAGAAGAGATTATACTGCACTTTGTTTTTGATACCAGGACACGTCTGAGCAATTACACAAAACAAATGTGCTTTCTAAATAAACAAAATCCACTATATAATTGCCAATAACTTGCCAGATGGATAATAAGTTTAAAATCCATAAGTAAGACTGCTTTTGGATATCACTAAAATGTTAATGAGCAGAGGTGGATTAGAGTATTTTCACGTGACTTTAAACTTCTGCTCCAAACCAAACACACCACTTGAAGCAAAACATATTTGATCTAATAAATGATGATGTATTATTATAGATTAAGCTACAGGTATTACATAAGTACATTGAAGAGAATAATTTCAAACTGTAGTATTTCTACTTTTACTGAATTAAAAGATCTGTGTTCGCTACTATTTAGTCATCGCTACAGGTTCACTTCTGTAATTGACTTGTTCATGAATTTAAACATTTAAGCAGTCTAGCTATGTGAAATCAAGGAAGCCTCACTACTGCAAAAAAGAACTGAATTAAAAATGCTTTGATTGATTGAAAACATTCAATCAATCAAAGCATTTTTAATGCACACAAGGTTAAGGCTTTTTGATTTAAAAACCGGACGCTTTAATTTCCCTCTTATTTTGTAGGAGCCTTCATCTAGCTTCCGGTATGGTGGTAACAACGATGCTAGCTTCACTCGGCTCCTCCATCGATCCGCCCTGAGACTCCGGGCAGGACTCCCCCCCTCACCAGCCGCGGCTCGTTCTTCCCCCTCCAACATGGAGGCCTTAGGGGGCTACCCTGCGAAGTCCTCCAACCCGAAAGCGAAGAAGCTGACGGTGCTGCTGAGCATGACGGTCGGTGTGGGGTGTTTATTCCTCCTGCAGACTCAGCTGGCGAAGCCCAGAAAACCTGCCGACTTTTACTCCTTCGAGGTGAAAGACGCGAAGGGGAGGACGGTGTCTCTGGAGAAGTACCGAGGGAAAGTGAGTCCACATCATCACCAGTTGTTCAGAAAAATAAATCTGCGCAGACTTTTGTCACCCAGAGTCAGATGACTGAGGGTTTTTATTTCATGAGATATGTTTTTTATTAAAAGTGTTTATAACTGCAGGATAGTCACTGCTGTGTCTGCCTCTCCTGCTCAGGCTTCTCTGGTTGTAAACGTGGCGAGTCACAGCGAGCAGACGGAGTTGAACTACAGGTCTCTGCAGGAGCTGCACCGGGAGCTGGGCACCTCTCACTTCAACGTCCTGGCCTTCCCCTGCGGACAGTTCGGGGACACGGAGACCGGGACGAGCCGGGACATCGAGGCTTTCGCCAAGGCCACGTACGGGGTCACCTTCCCCTTCTTCAGCAGGATCAAAATAATGGGCTCAGAGGCGGACCCCGCCTTCAGGTTCCTCACAGGTCAGTGCGCCACATCTGCACACATCTGTACCTCATACAATAGATATATGACTGTATGGATATGTGTAGTTCAGTCCACCATCACTGTGATGCAAGTCTATATTTGTAGTTATTTTAAGATCAAATGATGAATCACTGACAGGAAGTACAGTCTGAACTGTCACTGCAGCACACTGTGCAGTGAGATGTGATGTTTGTCATTAAGTATATTAAGAGTCACACATTATTTTAGTTTATAAAGCACAGATGCTCAGTGGTACTCAAGCGTCCACCCTCCAGACATAACTGTCAAGACTCGAGATAAATCCACCATAAAACACATAATTATGCTTTTAATTTGTCTCAATATATGTTGATAATTATTTCATCTATATCAAACTGAACTGGAGAGAGAAGATTCAAAATTCATAACTTCAGAGCCCGACAGATAGATATCAGTGTGACGTTATTGTCAGCTGCTTTTGGCCCGTCACAGGTATATGCCCCCATATGGAAACATTGCATCTTTATTCTGTGAGATATCCTGCCTCCTTTTTAGATATGATTGTCACAAGTGTTTGATAAGCACAACTGAGGAATCATGGCAAAAAAATAAAAATATGTGGCAGATAGGCGGATATATCAATGTTGGAATATTTTACTCTCTAATATCTCTATTGGCCCCAAGTAATGTGTATCTATCCGTCTGTCCGTCCTATTCATTATATCCAGTGCTGGAAGAAGTGTCGTGATCACTTACTTACAATCAGAAATCGAGTTAGCATGAAGTATGGAAAGTCAAAGATACTCATCATGCATTGAAATGCTCCCTGACAGTGTTTTTCTAATAAACATGATGTGTATGGTTTAATACTACTGATGGGTTTTAGTGTATGTTGTATTTCAGGAATTTTAAACAGTTTATTTGGTTTCAGGAGGATTATATCAACCTATAAATGTACTGTTCTTCCTTTAGTTTATCAGAAAAATTGAAATTCAAAGTCATTAAATTTGGACGTGCAGGGTCAGGAAGGGTATGAAAATCCATAAAGTGAGCTGTCAGTCAAATGTCGGGGACTAGAAGTATGAGGATGGATAAAGTGGGAATACTTGAGGAAAGTAGAAGTCCCTTGAATTTGTACATAAGCACAGTACATACATCTGTAAATGTACTTAGCTACACTCCACCACTGCTAATCTTAAATTTAAAAGTGTGTCTGGGTTTGTGTTTCAGATTCTGTCCAGAAAATCCCAAAGTGGAACTTCTGGAAGTTTCTGGTGAATCCGGAGGGGAAGGTGGTCCGCTTCTGGAGGACGGACGAGCCCATGGAGAGCGTTCGTCAAGCCGTCACGTCACTGGTGCGAGAAATCATCGTGAAGAAACGGGTGGAGCTATGATGGAGGTCGTCGACAGACGCCGGACACGTCTGTGTGTGTGTGTGTGTGTGCGACGCCGGTGTTTCCCGTGCTTTTACAGCAGAGGAGGGACTGAACTCTGAACTGTGACAGCGAGCGTGGTGGGGCGACGTGTCGCTCCAGACACAGTCAGGATGCAAAGAACCACTTAGTGCTGAGAGAGTGTTCGTCTGTGTGCATGGGGACCATCCTGTGGTTAATAGTGACAGTCATGACGCACATTCCTGATAATGACCACTGCTGCTGCAGCTGAAGGATCGTTTAACCATACAAGTGTTTGATTCTGCAAATGTTCAGTTTGGCTAATTTGTACCATCTAATTCTGATGTTTATATTAAAATCTTGCACATTATTTTCCAGCCTGTTTTGACTGATTTCAGCCAAACATCCGTTCACAAATGAAATGATTTCATAACTAACTAATTGCATATTGGTGCTGGTGTTGTGCAACCTGTAGCTGACTGGGTAATTAGTCATGGCTGGAAGCATAATGTTTGTGGGTTGTCAGTCCAGCCCAGTGTTAACACGTTATCTCAAAAACGCTGGTAGGGAATTTCTTCAAATTTGGCACAAACATTCCACTTGGACTCAAAGATGAACTGATTAGATTTTGGTGGAACATCATTAGACAACATTAGAACATCGCTGTGCCAACACTCAACAAATAATGTGACAGTTACAACAAAACTTTGCACAGATGTCAAAAAAATGTCCTGGTCATTAGTCAGCACTGTAGCTCAGGAACATCCCTGTTTATGTCAGTGTATTTGGTGCAGGTCACAACTGAGGCTAAATATTTATTTTTTTTAAATGTCTCCATCTTTCGCAAAATGTAGCAACCGCAGCTCTGACACCGAGCCTGCTCTTTTTAAATTGGCTGATGTTCACGTTCACTGCAGACGTCCTCTGGTGTGGATTTATATGGACAGTTGGAGGGCAGCAGCAGGTAAGCTGGCACACACACGCAACCAACCAGCTAACAAGACACTGCCTTCCAGCCGCCCACCATGAGAGAGCTGAAAAACTCTTAAGAAATTCATCTATTCGAGCCCTTCGTCATACCAGAAGCTCAGACATTGAAAATGGACATCTAAATAATCCTGTGTGATTCTTGTATCTCCCCATCAGAGCCAGCGATATAAAAGTAGTCAAATGGAACCGTTCGGGTAGCAGAGCAGTGTGAGCTGGCAACACAAGCGTCAGCTAACATTACACTGCCTCCCGACCAGCCACAGCTCACAGGCCTGCTGTATACATGCAAATGACTGAATTTGACTGTTATGATATTATATGATTTGACACCGAGCTGAACGGAGACTTTGAATGCTCGTTTCGTTCCTTCTCCTGGCTTGAGTCGACGGTTTGACCTTTTAATCTGCAGCTGACTCAGAGCGTCGGTTGGATGTCTGAGGCAGCAGCAGCGAGGAGTGTCGCTGACAGCTGTCACTCAAGAGAACACAGCCAGCAGCAGCACACTGCCACACTGTCACCGCCAGCTCAGAGGACGGAGGCTGGAGTGGATGCAGCTGGCTCAAATTAAACCTGAAAGTTTTGATTGTATTCACGCGGATTGTCCCTTTTATTTGCTCGCTTACCTTGAAGGGACAGTGTCCTCGCTTTCCCACATGATCTCTCAGCCTTCTCCTCATGTTGTCCTGGTGATGAAAAACAAAAAGGGGTCAGTCAAGGTGACGCACAATACATAATGGGATCTTCAGAGAGTTTTGGATTCTTCAATGAAAGTTATAATGAGCAACAGTAATTATTTTAATCTACTTGATTGTAGATTAAGATTAGAATCAGCTTTATTGGTAAGTATGTGCACACAAACAGTGCTCTCACTGTACAGGGAATAGTTTTAAAACATGAAATGTGAATATAAAAATAAAAATGGAAAAATGTATATATATGTACAAGATGGTGCAGTTGTAAGGAGTGAAGAATTTCCCAACTGTATTAACATTAAGTTTTGGCATCAGTCAGGTTGCAGTTGACCAAAGAGACACCGCCATGTGTTTACAGTTTAAAGCGGTTGCCAGGTTGCAACAGGTCAGCAAGTGATAGTGAGGAAACAGTCCACCTTTAAGGCAATTTATGTATTATTCAATGCATTATAACAAATAAAAAAACTCACCCAGTCACCTGAGTCTCCAGTTTTCAGACGCATCTTCAGTTCTCGATACAAAAGTTAAAACAAAAAAAACAAACAAAAAAAACACCATCAGCTTTCTCTCAGTCTCGAAGCACCGGTCATGCCCGGTGCACCTGCTCGTCTGGCCTCCTGGACGGACGCTCCGCTCCTAAATACTCTCCCCGGGCGGACGGTGGAGCGGGAAACACCGTCATCTGCTCTGCCATTGGAGGTGAGGTGGAGGTGGAGGTGGAGTTCTTTCTATTCAATTAATGTTGAGGGATTCCCCCCCGCGTACTGGTTTCTCCTAGAAACAAGATAGACACAGTAAAAAAAAGAAAAAAAAAGAAAAGAAAAGAGCAGCGCGGTAATGTTGTAAAGGTGGAGGCGGCAGAAGACAAGGACACACTTTATTTCTTTACACTGTTTATCATTTCCCCTCTACAATCAGCCTATTGTCTGTAGTTTGTGATTGGGAATAAAGAGTATAATTAGTATAATATTAGTGATGTTGATTAGCTATAGTATTATTTGCCTTTTGGCCCACAGTAAAAGGTGCATGTGTTAGAACATTTCAGATACAATAGGTAAAGAGAGAATATTTATAGGATACTCTTAATAAGAATAGATATAGTTTTCTTACATATAGACGGACTAAAAGTGAGATATATTAGACCTATCTATGGAAGCCCACTTCCGCCATATAAAGAAATTAAATGACGATAACTTATCCTTGATTAAAAACTAATACAATAAAATAAATCATGATCCCATGGTAGGCTAAGCATAATTATGAGATCAAATAATGAAATTATGAGATATAACTGACCTCTCAAGTGACAACTGTGGCTTCCTGTCTCCTGTCTTTTATCTTATAATTGTGTCTTTTTTATCCCATAGTTTTGACTCTTTATCTTGTAATTTTGTCTTTTTTACCTCATAGTCATGACTTACAAAAGTTTGTGAGTTTAGTTTTCTTTTCTTTTTTCCTGAACTGGTGGAAATGGGCTTCCATACATAACAGGCAGTAAAACAAATAATGGTAATGATAATTTAAAAAATCATACATTTATATATTCATACATTTATAAATTCATATGTATCAATATAAATTGATAAATATTGAGTAATCTCGTATCTGCTCTCATTATTCAGGACTTCTCCTAACAGTCCCCTTGGTTTTGCGGGAAGACGCGCCGAGTCCGCGGGCCACACCGTTTACTGATGAGCTGCTCTCGCGCTAAGTGGGCAGAACGGCGCGAGCTGCGCACGTTCTCGCCACCTGCCACTTCCATATGCGCTCACAGCCCGAGCGCGAGCCTGCGGAGCTGTGCGACAGGTGCGTGCTCTCAATGAGCCGCAGCAGCCCGACACATGCTGACGGAGCAGCTCCGCCACAGCTCCAGGCCACAGACTTACACATGTTTGACTTGTGGTAATTATCTGTCAGCTCCATAAATCCATTATTAAGGATAGACATAGGTCACATGCACAGAATAACAGTTCAACAATAAGTGCTGCTGTAATTAAGTTTGTAATCTTTCTGTGAGTTATTAAAAGCAGGTCATTAAACTGATGACGGTTGTTTCAGGCTTATTGTGTGTCCGTGTTCATTTCTCTGTCTTGTGTTATCAATACGCAGCTTGCTTTAAACTGTGCCCACAACATGTCCTGATATCTCTATACATGCATTAGAAAAAGTCTTGAATTAAATATGTATTTGCGCCTCTTAATTATTCCCACCAAGACTCCGTCATCATCATCATCATCATCATCATCCACCCGCAGCAGGACCACAAACCATTTTATTTCGCCACCCTCTTTCCCGCGGGATTCCGTCTGGTTTACAGCCTCCCTCCAGGGTTTGGCTTCAGTCGCCTTAGAAACTCATTGTGTCTTGTATTTTCCTTTCCCCCTCCCGCATCGTCCCCCGCAGTTTGGCGGTAGCTTAACCGGTCAAATGTGTCACAAGCAGCTTAAACAAAGCGTCGCCCTCTGTGGCCGCTGCTGCCGCTGCTGCTGCGGCTCAGTGACAAACCCATTTGTTCTGTGTCGATCTAAGCTGACGTGAAGGTCTGGACGGTTGTACGACGAGGGGCTGAAGTCTGACAACAGGCGTCCTGTTTGATTTATGTCGGCAGCAGGAATTTAAATTGTTAACGGTGATCAAGTGAACAGGTCAGGGTTAGCCAGGTACCTCCAGGTATGGGAGGCCATAGGTGACAAAATTCCTCAGACATTACAATTATTTGACTTATTGATATATTATTCAAGTAGGCCGACATGATGACTTGATTTAGTAATTAGGTAAAGAGGCATACTGTACTCACATACAAATGTGATGTACTATAGGCTACTTAAACTTTTCCACTCTGTGACTTGATCTGTTTATCTACTCCGGCTTCATAGTTGCTCAGATTTTCACACCCTTCCTGTCCAGTGAAGACAGTGTATCTTCTGATTTAGTAGTTGTGAATGTGAATGTTTGTAATAAACGTTAATGGTTAATTGTAGCCTTATAGGTTGAGAAAATACCTCTTGGATTAGTGGTCACAAAGCTAAAAACAGATCTGATTTTCAGAGAAAGTTGATTTTTTAGAGATACATGATGATCACAGGACAGATTCAGAGATGCAAATCTCCACGATGGAAGAATCGGTCATTCTGACATGTTGACTGACAGCGTGTAGCCTAATACATATGAAACTTTCTCTATTTTTAAAATGCATTATTGCAATGTTTCCTTTATTGTCTTCCATAAAAACATATAAGTCCATTGCACTTTTTTAAAATGCTTTTTTCCACAAGTCGTGGAAAGTTCAGTTTGTAGAGTCTTTCTTTGTTGTTCAATTTTTTTAGTTTGGTCTCTGATTGTGAAAGTTAACTTTTCCATGTCTAAAATGTGTTTTATTGTTGATGTCCATGAGCTCATGATGTCACTGTTTCATGGCAGTCATACGCAATATGCTAAAGAGGTTAATATCAGTCAATTTTATTGTTCTCAAAGGATTGATGCTTAACATACTTTCTAGTTTCAGACGTTCTTTTAGGTCAAAAACATAGTTTAGAATTTTGTTAGAGGCGTTCCAGTGTTGGACGCTTAAAGGATGCATGTGTGGTTTTGTTCCCCACTCATCACACTCACACATCTGACTTTTAATGCACATAAAATATCACCGCACCATTTAAATTATGAAATCATATGAAACAGTTCAGTTTTTATTTATTTCAGTACAATCACAAACAATGAAATGTTTTGTGATTGTGTTGCTGCAAGTGGAGCAGTCAACACAAATGGACATACATTCCCTCGATCTTTCCATGATGTTAAATGAAAAATCAGGCCTGTGTCAATCAGACCTCCATCTTGCTATCAGGTTCTTCTTATCTTCATGTGTCATTAATGTCGGTGTTTGTGACGGCAGCAGTACTGTAAATCATCCTCAGCTTGTGGGGTTGGCATGTTGCCTTCACTACTCCAAAGTAAACAGGCCCGGGTTTGGGAAGTTTAACCAGGTGTCTGACCTGAGGTTCGACATTGTCTTTGTTGACCGGTCTGCCTCAAACAAACCCACTCAGCAGGGAGGGTGACGGAAGATTACATCACAGATATCCAAAGGTCAGACGGTCACATCCTCTTGAGATAAGTTCACCTGTTCTTATTGTTGTCTTGTCATTGTTTTAGCCTTCGACATGTGCTAGAAAACAAGTGTTATAAAACAATTATGTACTCTTTTCACATACAACCTCCCGATTATATTGCTTTAAACTTTGTACGCTGATGTTTAAAGATGTTATTTGTATCTGAGATTTAAGGTTCCCTTTTAGATTCTTTTCTGAGTTAGGTTTACTGCGTATATTGTTCATACAGCTGAAGTAGCAGCGTGATTTGAGGACCACAAATCATCAATCTGGAAAAGAAAAATCTATATCAATTTGCAAAAAGGATATAAACAAGGATGTTGGCCGTAATGCGTCATGAGCGAAGCCCATTCTCAGACCACACAGTCACTCAGACAGAGACAAAAGGAAAGGAAGTCCCTGCTTCTTAGAGGAGGTCAGGGGGGCCACATTTGTTTCACTGCTCAAACAGGAAAGTTCATGTTGGAAACAGTTTCTTTCCGTTGTTTAAATATCACCCAAGACCACTTTCCACGACAGAAATCCCTTTAAGTCAGCTTTATAAAACATAACTTTTATTTTCAAGCTTTATAAAGTCATTTCCATTTTCCGAGGCAATACAAATGATGAGGGGTTAACACAAACATGACATTTCCACATCGTTTGGCCAGATCGTTACATTCTGAGGCGTGTAAACAGAAACGCAAAGAAAACAAAGGCTGAGGCAGTATTATTTCCTTTGTCAGGCACCACCATCTGACTGATGAGCTCACAAGCTACCTGAGGAAGACATCATTTAATCATTCACAGATATCACTATAGATTATTAGTTAAGCATTAACAGGCCCTGCCCACCCACACTCCCCTCCAGTCTTGAGCAGACGTTTGGCACTCTCAAACCACTTATCAAAAGCAGGATCGAATCCAGTTTTACATTTGTTAACCCCTGCTTCAGCTGTGGTTCGGAACCCAGCGAAAGCGGTATCCTCCCTGCTGAGTCCTCGCGGTGAAGGCCCGTCCGTGAGGAAACACCTGAGTCCTTATGGTGCAGTGTTCTCTAACAGACGTTTTGAAAGATGTGGCGATCTCCTCCGACTCCGCTCCATCCGTTGCCGCGCTGCTGCCTTTGGAGGTAGAAGTCTGTAGGCCTGAGAATGAACCGTACATGCGTATGGTCTCTGATTCCTGCTGGAGTTTTGCTCCAGCAGAGGCACCGTGCAGGACAGCGTTGCAGCGTGTGCTGATGTCCCTCAGCATGTCCTCCACCGAGTCAGAGGACTCTGTTTCGTATCCTTCGTCCAGTCGCTGCCTCTTACAGGGACTCAGTGAAGTTTTATCACCGCAGGGCGTCACTGGCTCTCTCACATCAGGGTCTCTGACTGTCATGAGTTTCTGAAGGAACATGGTGAAAGAACAAGAAATAAAGATAAGGGCTCAGGGATATGTGGTTCTTTTGAATCCAGGATGAAAGTGTGTGTTCAGTCATGTACTCACTTCAAGAACTGAGGCTAGGTGCTTTGCACGACTGGCCAGCTGCCGGAGGTGAAGGTTTCTGCCCTGAAGGGAGTTGATCTCCTCTGTTTTTCTGTGGAGAGTCTCGTGAAGCTGCAGACACACAGACAAATGTGTTCACTTCCAGTGACAGCCCTTTGCTTTACCCCACTGTGACCACTTCATGCACAACTTCATCCCTCATTGTTTCAATATTCAGTTTTTTCAAAGCGTTAATGCAGCTGTCACATGAAAACCAATTGGTGGACTTCTAGGGATGTTTCCAAAGACACCATTTGGAGTTTTTCTGTGACCGCTTTCTTTTTTGTCTTTTATTTTATGCATGATTTGCAAGTTTACATCGACAAACAACAACTGTCACTTTCACAAATATAGATACACAGACATTCCCGTGCACCCCGATTCAACGACCAGTATTTGTTGAAAAACTGTCCTTACTCAATAATTGATTTAGTTAGAATTACTGATCATCCAGACGTGCTGTCATGTGTTCATCCTATGCCACCAGCAGTTTTTGACCCTTGTCAGCATTACGGGACAGTCTTTTTATGAGCGGGTTTCTTGCCAGTGGTTTCACATTACTCTCTGGTCTACCGATTGGCCATTGAGAAAAGCAGCGATGAATCAAAAAATGCAGGCTCCAAAATGTTGAATGAATTGGCCTCACAGATGTTGAGTGTGGAAGGAAATGCATTCGACACATTTGTTAGACCTATACAATACTAAATGTGCGTTTTGGTGAGTACCACTAAATGGTAAACGTAAAAATGGGTTTATTTACAAGAAAACTCTGCAGTGCAAACTCTCCGCACATTTTTAGATCCAACCAGGTTAAATACAAAGAAAAAAACTAAAGGTGTATTGACGAGCATCCGTTTGGAGGCATCTTGAACTATAATAGTCAGTGAAAGACTGGAAGTGTCAGTTTTCTCAAAGGTGATGAGCAGAAATATTGGATTTGTCTATCGCAAACAAATCCAGAAAAGCACACACCGGATCATTTATGACATGAATCACATACAGATTCTGCCTCATCATGTGCACCATAGCCGCCAAGTCATCGGTCTTACAGTAAGGATTTACCTGATTGTTGACTTCCATGGATTCTCTCATCGCCCTGCCCTGGCACTGGGTGATGCCCCTCCACAGAGCTCTATCTTGGGCAGGCGGATTGCCTGCTTCTGTGGAGGAGCGAAGAACCACACAGTCTTCTGAAGAGGAGAACCGCTGAGGGGTGAGCGGAGGTATGACACATCCCTGAAAGGGCACCAGTTCATCTGGAGACAGACTGCTCTCCAGAGTGGCGGGAGAGTCTGACAGAGGAGACACACACAAGGAGTTGATGATGATGATGATGATGATGATGATGATGATGATGATGACAACACAGCACACAACATCGGTGCTAAGATGTACATGTGCTTTTCTCACCTGCCATGAAGTCCAGCGCATAATCTCCAAAGTCCTGGTCGTCTGCATCAGATTCATTCACCTGCAGGCAAATCAAATTGACGATTAATAGTCAGAACAAATGTGTGACAAACTCACTGGAGGACAAACGAATCGCAGCCTGCCCCCGCACCTGATAATCCCACCACGACCAGGCAGGGTAGTGTGGCCTAATGGCAGAGTACGTCTCGGTGGTCATGTCTGCGAGTGTGCCGGCGCGTAATGTGTGTTTGTGCGCACGGTGAGCTGTGCCAAAAGAGGCTGCCCGTGGATAAAAAAAAACAAAAAACTTGTGAGGTCCCGGCCAATTAGCGGTAGCCTGCGCGTCACGGGTAAACATCCACCTCTGTCGTGCAGAATTCCAGCGCACATCGTGTCAAACATTAACAGCCTGGGAGCGATAAAGATCTGCCACCATGTCATATCTCTCCAAACGCGCGGATTTACATTAAAATCAGGTGTCACAAAACCATGAAAAAAAGCATGTCTTTCTGTTTCTTTTTTTTCTCCTTATTCTTTCTTTCTTGTTTCTCCTCACCTGAGAGCCGAGGGAGTCGCTCTCTCTTCTCACCACAGACGCGCACTCCTCCAGATCGTCCCATGCGATTGTTGAAAAAGCTGAGGCGAGAGAAGCGTGTCTGCATGATTCAATCCCGGGGATTTATTTATTGTCACATGCTGTTTTTATGCGTGAAGTTCAGTCGGACTGTCAGAGGTGCGCATACCTTGTTCGATGATACAGGGGAGCTCCACGTACATGGCGACGGGGCTGCTGCTCCTTGGCACCAGCACTTTATCCTGCAGGGAACGACTGTTAACACCACTGAACATCAGAGCTGAACAGAAGAGAAGAGGCAGGAGAACGATTTCATACCTTTCTGCTCAACGCGGCTCTCCTCCCCTGTTGGCTCATCTGATTGGGGCACATGGCACCGAACACCTTTCTGTCTCTTTGCATCTTCGCCGGCTCGCCTCTGGCTGCAGGACTGACGCACCATGCTCTGATCCAGAGCTGATATAGACGAAATTCTCCCGGTTTGTGTCTCTCCGTGCCGCGGCCTCGGAGTTTTGGCCCAATCAAAGGCACTTGTTTGGTCTCCAGGGAGCGACAGCGTCCTGAGAGATTAAACTGGTGCAGGCTAACGGTTTTTCTGCTCTGAAGTGTAAAGTGGTACCGCGCGTAACGGCGCCATTACAGCAGGTGCTCCCTGCGTGCCCTCCCTCCGCCTGCGGCCAAGTATTCCCTGCGCCCTGCCAGAAGGATGTGGGCTGCAACCAGGCCCGATTTATGAAATCAAACACCTTCATCAGACAGACCAGTGCGGTTTCACTCTTTGGGCGGCCGATCAACTAATTGTATATTACTGTCAATACGTATTTGCTTCATGTGGACCACGGCGTTCGTCGCGTAATTTATATCCAACTGTGCGTAAAAATAGCCAAATTAGGTCAAGGCCTGTTGCCACATTTAGAGCAAAGTGGAAAAGGAAAAGGGCAATTACAGCAGACAGCTCAGTAAACACTGGTGACAAATGCCTCGATTAGTAAACAAACAGAGTAAGCCTTGTTGGCCCTTAACGCTGAATGCACCTGTGTGGTCGACACCGTGTCAGCAGGTCGAGATGCCACGCGTAATGGATTATCAGAGGGGGGAAAAAACCACTCGACTGACCAGGCTGTGTTGGCACAGTTCAAATAGTGATGCAGAGAGAGATGTGGGTAAGCTGACCTCCAGGTAAACGGCTACAATAGTCTGCAGGCCACATGTTGCTTCTTTTGTTGTCCCTGAAGTCTTTAACCTCACATTCTAGATTTGAGCAGTCATTTATTTTTTTTCTCAATGAGCTTGGTCCAAAAACTGAAGTGGAGATACGATTTTGGCTGATTACAAATCTTATTCATGTCATCCAGTGTCCATTACATCTGGCAACACCTCTCTGGTTTCCCATCAAACATCAGCTGAGTTTGAATTTAGTCTGGGTGACACATCGATATTATATTGTTATCATGATATGAGACTATATATCATCTTAGATTTTGAATATTGTTATGTGGTGCAATGGCTCAAGTGTTTTCTTTTCCTGGTTTTAAAGGCTGCTATTCATGAATATCAGTCACATGATGTAATTTTCTGAACTCACCACACTGTTCTACTTGTGCTTATACCTATCTTCGCCACTTAGTCATCATATATACATCACTGATGATTATTTATCAATAAATGTCATTGTGCTCATTTTGCGAAAGTACCGAGTTATCGTTACGATATTGTTGCAATATTGATGGTGAGTTTTGGAAATATGAATTCCGAGGCTTGAATCATTGCTTCATATTTTATTCTCCATTCAGAAAGCCGACACAAATTCATTTTACCGATCATTTATTGCATCATTCAAAAAGAAAATCAATAAATTACAGCACATGTTTTCCCGCTCCTTCATCATTAGAGGCCATAAACCTGCAGCCAGTCAGTGCACATACAGTTGATAAAAAAGACTTTGACTTCATATTCATTGAACAGAATATATTAAAATACTTCATTGATAAACATTTATAAATATAAACCTATGCTACGCTGTAAAACATTCAGCGGCTGCAATCAACCGGGAGCCTGTGAGGTAAACATGAGGTTAAGATCGGTCTGCTTTACTTCTGAGCATCATCTTGAAGTAACCCCAAGAGTATCAACACCAGTGGAGGGGACACATTTCGGATTTGTGGCCACACTTGTAGTCACATGGTGGACATCACTTCCAACGCCTCCTGGTTCAATGACACTAAAAGCCTTAGGTTCTCTCTGCATTCCTGGGCCAGATTGTGGTTGTGGCCCCCCCGGCTCACAGGCCGCGAACGCTCAGGGCCTTCAGATGGTCGAGCACAAACTGGTTGGAGACAAAGTTCGTCCACAAAGCGGCCCCACTGCTCCTCCTGTGACTGGATGGTTGGGTGACCTTGTTCAGTTTTCAGTAAGTCACAAGCCAGCCTCAGTGCACAGCTGGCAGTCAGAGACGGCGGGTACTTGTTGAAGGCATAGTCTGCCAGGCTCAACTCGCACACCTTTTGGGCGAGGTTGCTGCACCTCCTGGGTGTTTTTCTGTCCGGACTCATCCTCGAGCACCTTTCGCCACCTGTGCTCTCGGACCCTGTCTGGGTAGCCTCGATGCAGTTGGTGTAGTAGTCCAGGAAGAAGGCCAGGGTGGGTGAGTCGAGGCGGAAGTTGAGACGGACGAGGACGAGGCACTCAAGGTTGCAGAGCTGCTCCTTAGTGAAGGCATCGCAGCAGAACGACAAGAGATGGCTGATCCGCGGGGAGCCCACCTCCACCTGGGTGGACAAGGAGGAAGGGAGTGAGTTATGCAAATGCACTTCTATCTATCTATCTATCTATCTATCTATCTATCTATCTATCTATAGCTGTTTCTCAAGCACTGACCTGTTTACTGGCCAGGAGCAGTGCAGTGACACCCAGCAGCTGGAAGCAGTCAGCGGCCACCGGCGTGGATGCCAGGAACCTGTCCACGATGTTCACCGCCAGACAGCAGCACTCGAAGGACAGACGGAAATGTTTGTGCACAGGGATGAGCCAGCTGATGAGGGTGCACCTCGCCTCTGCTGTCAGCTGCGAGTAAGACAGAGCGCGTTACATGAGAAAACAAAAACAAAAAGGGGGAGATTTGTGGCAAGTGTTTGTCCTCTTGGGGTGCACCACCACTCCCGTTTCTTCCACTAAGGCAGGATTTTTGTGGCACATTCATATGTTACTGACATTACATGTAGAGATGTTAGTGGTCAAAATGAAAAGAGCTCTACTAGAGGAAGTGGTGCCTTGATACATTCTAAACAATGCAATGTTTTTTTTTTTTTTAAGTAACTGGTTTAAAAACACCTAGGCAATCAACTCAACAATTAATTTTAGATGATGAAAAGGTCATGTTTTTGTTTTGGATTTGCTTCTGATGGAAACATGAAAAAGAAAAGTAACTTTTTCACACTTGAATTCAGTAACGATATTTCATTTCTGACTCGATCACTCCGTGTCCTGTAAGCCTACCTGTGGTTGGCGCGCCAGACTTTTGCAGGGATCAAACTGCTCCTCTTTCTCCCTCTGGATCCTGAAGCCGATGTCTCCGTACTGGAGGTACCAGACGGACAGCTGCCCTGCCGGAGGCTCGTCTGAACGCAGCGGGGACACATCTATCCAAGCAGGGGGTGAAGTCGCAGGGGACCCGAAGTCTTCCTCGAAACCAGAGTCGCTGAGTTTGGACATCAGGGTCTGTTTCCTGTGCCGGGCGGTCTGCCGCTGCTGGGTCGGAGAGAGCGCGTCTGTCCGTCTCCTCTTGTGAACGGTGTCGCTGTGCACAAAGGACACCATGTCTGTCCTGGAGCCGGTCTACAGATCGGCCACCAGTCCGCCGGCTGAGTATCACTGAGTGTGTGTCCTGAATGTGGAGGGGAGTTTCGTCTGGTGACGTCAGTTTCCCGGGGTCTCCCCCGCTCCTGCAGCTCACCTTTCTCCCGTCACCAAGGCAACCGAGGCTAAACCAGGAGCTAATTACCCTCAGCCATATGTTGTAGCACATTCTGCCGTCTGAAGGCCAATTTCATCAAACGTATAGGTTCAATAAATCTGTCTTTACAGAAAGAATGTAAAACTGAGTCATTATGTCCGCATAATAATTATTTATCAAAAATGTTCTGTTGCAATACCGTTAGAGATTTGTAAATGAAGATATGACTATTCTTCCAAGGCCATGTCGTTCAGCCCTACCTTGAATCATCGCTTCACATTTTTTTCTCCATTCGGAGACAAACACGGATTATTTTTACTATTCATTACATATCTTGAAATTATTTGTCCAGGTCCTTCTTTAAAGAGGTTTCAACTGCCACATAACTCATAAACATGCAGTCGGTACACACACAGAGTAAACAATCAACATCTGTTGTGTGGTTTCTCATAAGATGTCTGGCATTTTTTAAATCTCCCATGTGGAATGGTGTGGTTGCACGAGTGATGGATGAAAATGTTACTTGTTAGTGTTTTTATCGTTTTCTTTTCTTTCCTTTTTCTTATTCAAGAACTTCAAATACATAGGCTATTAACAATTTATATAAGTTTGTAATTCCAGTTCATTCTCAGCACAACAAACATAACACAGTTTAGAGGTATGCTAATTAAGAGCAGTGAGTTTGAAATGTCTAAATAGTCTCATTGTTTTTGACAATTTCTGTTTTTTGTTTTTTTTTCAGATCTAAATTTTCAAGGGAAGTCAGTGTGACAGGAGGGCAACCTTTCACGCCATTTCATTTTATGAATGTAATATTTTAACAAAATAATAATCATATTGATAAAAATTTAATCTGGGCAGAAATTGGACTCGTTGTAAATGAGTAAAATATAAGTCTGTGTAAGTGAGTTACGTATTTTTAAAGCGTTTTTGAAAGGTATTTCTGTAAATCAGGCCAAAAGGCAGCAGTATGAAAACAATCGGAGTGTCATTTTCTTCTTCGTCTTCGTGATGATGTTGATGATAGGTCTTAAAAAGTAAAAGTAGGTTAACGCATGAAAGAAGAAACACCAGCTGTGGGTGCAGAGTGACATCACTGTTTAAGATTTGTTTTTCTCCCCAATTTTTATTTTCAGAAGTTTTCCACAATGACTTTGCTTGAAAATGCTGCCTAAATTCAGATAATAATACATTTAACAATATTCAGATTAGTGTTTCGCATTATTTAATGTCATGATCAAAATCAGAGCGCGGTCCTGTTCGTTTGCGGTGGGCGGAACTTTAACGCTGACGGCTACAAAACAGACAGCCTGTACGTCACCTTTCAAACTCCGGTGCGAGACAAGCGATCATGCCCAGTCAGACCTGAACAACAAGCCTACAAGTATGCCCTCTGTGCACGCACACAAGGTATTTAAATGACTTTAATATTATTTAAGCAAAATGATCGCTGACCATTTACTCACAGCTGCTTTTGCCTCAGCTGCCGGCTAAGCAGCTCAACAAACGCTGTAAAAAAATAAACAGTAACGCTCCAGTAGCTGCTGCTAGCTGGGTAGCTAGGTGTTAGGTGTCCTAGCTAGTAGCTAAATAGCAACAGCAGCAGCAGCTAACATTAGCGTTAGCTGGGCATTGTTTTTTTATTAACGTATCATTATGTGGCAGTTTAGCTGACGTTGAATTTATTGACTAATCATAATTTGTTGCCGGTGTGCCAGGTGCATGCGTGGTTAAGTTACACGCCGTTACCTCGAGGAGGAAGAGGAAGAAGTAAGTTAACGTAAGAGGCAAATCAGACTGCAGAAGCTGCTAAGCTAGCTCACGCTAACACCATGGCATAACAAGCCCCTAAAGCCAGATGGGACTGTTGGGTAACATTACAGTTTGCAACGTAACTTGAGTCATTGTATAACCTCATGTTGAGGCTACATCTGTGCGTACACAGTCACAGTAATTGACCTGACGGGTTTGTTATGTTAGTGATGTGGTCACACGAGAAGCACCAGTGTTAACGTTAGTTTTTTTAGAACTGTCAGCGTTCATGGCCAATAAAAGTCAGTTACCTGCAGTTTGCGGAAGTCAGCTATAAAACACAACATTAAAATTACACTTTAATCGCCAGCTCACTTTTTATTTTGTCGATTCAACTTTATTAAACCATCGTTTTGTCAAGATTAATCTTTTTATTCACCTGCAATGTTTTTGCAGCAATCCCGATCTGAATTGCACGATAAGTTGTTAAAAGTTGTGAGCAGTTGATGCCTATGAAAGTTTCTCCACAAAAAGGCTATGAGGGGCAGCTGAAATGGCCTGATGCTGTTACAAAGAAAGGACATTGGCTAAAGTCACAAGGGTGGCAGATAATCTTGTTTCACAGTTTGTTTGCGGTAAGCCAGTTATAAGGGGCTGTTATTAAGAAGTTTCTGATTATTGGTATCCGTGTTTTATTATATCGGTGATCAGACACAGATAAGATTTATTTAAAAAATGCACTACTTTGGCTCTGATTCTGCATCCTTTCTCTGTCTGTGGTCCCATTCAATGTCCCGCCCATGGCCGATTTCTAGACCGGCTCCAGGACAGACATGATGTCCTTGGTGCATATTCACTTCAGATGTATATCGTTTCCAAATATCAGTTTTGGTCGACCACTAGTTTGTGCCTTGGATGTTTTGACCATATAATGACTATTTCCACAATAACTGAATATTTCATCCTACAGTTTTAGCTTAAGGAAACAATGGATAACTCGGGCAGGCCTTACCGGGCTAGACAAAGTGGCTGGGAGCGGGGAGCAACCGCAGACAAGGCAGAGAGCTGGAGGATCCAGGACCAAGGTCGAGGACAGACCTTCAGATCAGAGGGAGGTCAGCAAGGAAAGAACCAAGGTGGGCCCTACCGGGCCAGTCCCAAGAAGGGAGGACTGGGGCCCATGAGCTACTCCCCTGGTGGATTCAGAGGTGGCCACAGCCCCTCACAAAAGGATGACCTCCGGTGGTACGCAGGCCCTGAGAACAGTGGTGGGAATCGAGAAGATAACTGGAGAGAGCGCTCGCAACAACAACAACAACAACAACAGCAGCAGCAGCACTGGAGGAGGACTTCACAAGGAGAAGGTCCAAGGGAGGACAGGGAGCAAGGGAGGAGAGAAGCCACCGATGGCAGTGCTCACAAAGGTGAGGATTTTGAAAACAGACTGGGGAAAGCGTGAAACACTTGTAGGATTATCCTCGGTGAAGAAAAACTGAAGGCGAGCCTCAGCGAACACTTTTTTTCAAAATGGGATGCACTGTGATTCTTTCTTCCCCTACATCTCCGATCGTGATCACATGAAGTACTGTATATTAAAATCTAGCTCAAGTCTGACTGTAAGACCTGGCTGTACTCCATCATCCCTGAGATTTACACAATACTGATTCACATTATGCCTTAGAAAAACCTAGGCAGCACATCTTTGACACATGCATTTCTTCTGTTTATTAAGGGAGAAGACGGAGAAACAGAAACAAGAAGAAAGCTTTTGCTGAAGAGAACAGGGGCCTTGAAGAGTCCACACTCTCAGCCAAAGAGCTTCAGAGCCTACAACAGGCAGAAAGGCGGCTTAACAAAGAAGAGATCTACAGCCTCAAGAAGGTACGTGCTTTTACTGTTGGAGTCCATATGCACAGCCTCAGGGATATATACTTTGAGTTATCGCTTATACAATAGTGATTTTTTTCTGATAGCAGCAGTTTTCTGATATCTGTATTTCCTCCTTTTTGTGATGTTGGTTCAGAGGTCCCACAGCAACCCGGCTGCTCTTTACACCTGCGCTCTATGTGAAGTTCTCCTGGAATCTCTGTCTGATGCTTACAGGCATATCCGAGACAAACGGCACAAGAAGAAGGCCAAGGTGAGAAGTTGTCCTGTCATGCAGATCACAATTTCCATGTTTACATCTAATGATTATGAAACCACAACCCGGTCACTGACCAATTTGCTTGTTTGTGTTCATAGGAGAGACAAGAGCAGGTGATGCTGACTGAGATTCTCCCTCCCGGTCCGGAGCAGATCAGCGCTGTGAGTGCTGCACTCGAGGCTGTAGTGCGGGAACATGGCATGAATGACGAAGATGTTGAGAGGAGACAACGTGCTGTCGACATCATGCAAGACCTCCTTCTGTCCGTCCTGCCAGGTAAGTCACCGAAGGTCTAAATATTTGTTTGGTGACTCAGACATGTTTTAAAATGTATCCTGATGCTGATATTGCCTCGTAGTGGACAGGCTGTTGGTTCCTTTTATTTTAAATTATTTCGGTATTCTGCCAGATATGTTTTATTGTTAATAACACGATTCTTTCTCTTTCTCGTCTGTAGAGATCAGGCTCAGGCTTTATGGATCTTCTTGCACCAAGTTTGGATTTAAGGATTCTGATGTCAACATTGACATTCAGTATCCACCTCACGTGAGTAGCCCAGTGTGAATACTGTTGTTGTTGTTGTTGTTGTTGTTGTTGTGTAACTGTTTCTAATTAGGTTTCTTACTTTTTCTAAAGGATGCCATTTAGATGAGTGATTGTGTAAAAGGATATAGTTCAGTAATCAGCTCCAGCATGACTTCATAGGGACTGTTTTTGACATTCTGGTTAGAAAATATTTACATCGTAATTATTTAGCGTTTCTTGTATTAAGTTGAATAATTTGTGGACGTAGAGTTTGAAGGGCACTCCATGTTCATTTGTCCTTTTTTATATCATATTTATATTGTATGAAGGCTTTGAAATGGAATGTATTCACAGATGCATCAGCCAGACGTCTTGCTGTTGGTCAAGGAGAGCCTCTCTGTGAGCCGTGAGTCATCTTTTATTCATTTAACTGCAAGATTCTTTTCCTTGTTTAAGAAATTCCACCGTCAGTCATGTGCTAGACTGTCATGGCAGTTTTAAATCAACATGTCCTGTTGTGTCCTCAGCTCTTTTTATTGATCTGGAAGCTGATTTCCATGCCAGGGTGCCTGTGGTCATCTGCAAAGAGAAAAGCAGGTGGATATTTCTATACCGTTATTGGTTCACTTGATTTTCATGTACAATGTATAAATCAAACTCGAAGGTCATGCTTTTTGAGATATTCATGTTGATCATTAATAGAACTACTTGAAAGGGTTTTTCACACACAAGCACAAGAGACACAAACCGTGAATGAAAAGTGAACCTGTTATTTTTCTCAACAGTGGCCTCCTCTGCAAAGTCAGTGCAGGGAATGAAAACGCGTTCCAGACCACGTCATATCTTTCTGCTCTGTCCAGTCGCGAGCCACTCCTCCTCTCACTAGTTTTGGGCCTCAGACGCTGGGCCCAGGTATGTTCCCAGCTGAGAACCTGACATGTCGCTCACATTAGCCAGGCCGCTATCAAAAAGAGCTAAATATATGTACATTTTATTTTGTGTGTGTGAAATATCTCTTTAATTTTGAATGTGTTATTCCTGCTTCTCGCTTAGATTTGTGTGATCGACCGTGCGGAGGAAGGTGGGCTACCACCGTACGTCTTTGCCCTCATGGTTATCTACTTCTTACAGCAGCGCAAAGAGCCCCTCTTGCCTGCTTACCTGAAGCAAGAGGTGTGTGTGTGTTTCTTTCCATTTTGAGCCTGAAACAAAAATGCATATTAATTTCAGTATTGGTTGGCTGATGTCAATAGAATCTAACCATCTGATTGTCTGTCTTTAGATTAAGGTGTTTTCACTCAGCAGGCTGTCAGACTTCAATCTCACACATGTAGAGGATGGATATGCACACTGGGCTTACAACCCTTCCTCAAAGGAGACGTCACAGCCAGCAGACGGTTCCTCTATAAAGGGAAAGGTAATCCATCCTGAAGACTCATGTTTTGGCTGAATGTGTTGGTTGATTAATATGCTTTTCATAGGTCAGATGCTTTCATTTTTTTCACCGCTTTTAAAAAAAAAAAGAGAGAGACTTTAAACCATCAAATACAACAAGTAGTTCATAATAATGAACACCTTGCCCACTATTGTTGTTAAAGGTAATGCATTTCCTTGTCGATTGCTCAAATATATTTGAAGCTACCAAAACACAGAAGAGTTTGTAAGGAAACATTGATCATGTTGGCGTTTAATCAGACACACTGCTTTTTGAAACTTGCTTTAAAATATGTGTCTATTTTAATCCACTATCCTAACGAGTGCCTGTAATTACTGTCCTGATGTGTCCTTGCAGGTGCCACTGGTGTTTCAGAGCCCTCACAGGCCTGTGGAAGGCGGGCTTCTCTGGGTTGAAATGCTTCGCTTCTATTCGCTGGAGTTCGACTTGGCTGACAACGTGATCAGCGTGCGGACCAGTGTCGTCCTGTCCCGAGAGATGAAAGACTGGCCAAAGAAACGCGTCGCTGTGGAGGGTCAGAAGCGTTCTCTCTTTTTTTGTTGTTGTATGAATTCGAATGTTTTCACTTTTGGTCACTGACAAAAAAATCCCACATACTTTAATGCACGGATGGTTGTAAATGGGATTTGTTAGATCCATAGAAAATCATTCTATTGTAACTTGTTTGTTTAGGGTTGTTTTTTTTTTTAATGCTGGTGATTTTGTCAATGGTATTGTAGGATTATATGGCTAGGTTGACTTGTTCCAAATGCCACCAGACCCTAGATTTGTTAGTCTGAGTCTATTGGCTTATTAAATGCTGAACAAAATCTGTTTCTGTTGAATACATTAAGAGATGTATTACCCTCACATGGTTTAATTGCAGCTAATATCATTTCTGTTTTCAGACCCATTTGCTGTGAAGAGAAATGTGGCCCGCACGCTGAACAGCCAGCAAATGT
>CAEMYA010000092.1:4314451-4340833 GCA_903131615.1 Diplodus sargus
TTAGCTGACTTTGCCCCAGATGAACTGGAAGTGGGTGTAAGGGAGCACATCCTCCAAGACCTGGAGATGTTTGTCAGACGACAGTTTGCAGGTGAAGTAAACTGCCAAGTTCACTGTTGTTTAGCATCTTTATGTTTTCAAAATTAACCTACACGACAATGCTTGATATTGCATTTAATTGGCTTGTAAATCCACCGCTAAGATGTTCACGTTCATGATGAAACTGACAATCGTGTTTTCTGACGGACAGGAGCTCGGTTGAAACTATTTGGATCATCCAAAAATGGCTTTGGCTTCAGACAGAGTGACCTGGACATCTGTATGGTGCTGGAAGGGCAGGAGACTATGGATGTAAGTTATCTGTTTCTATAATAAAAATAAAAAAAATAAATAAAAAAAAGACTTAATAGTAGTCACATAAGGAGATGTCAATCTGTATTTGTGGTCATGTATGCTCTCGTTTAGCATTAGTCTTATTTGACTGTACAAGGAATTTGAAAATGGACAAAGTACTGAGATGTAATTTTTGTAACCTATTCAAGTTTGGTTACATGACCAGATCACTGTCTGAAACTTCAGTATGTTGAGTTTGTGAATGGAGTAATATTTAATTGTTGGTAATCATTCATCATCATTATTATTATTTCTTACAAACATTGGGGATTGAATGAGATTCTGGGGCACTTTGTTATAATTGTGGTTCATTTGGTGTTTATTCCTGAATTTCTTCTGCAGGATGTTGACTGCATCACTATAATCGAAAGCCTGGCGAGACTGCTGAGGAAACACCCAGGTTAGTGATTATGAAGTTGTTGTATTGATGCGGCCCGATATCACTAATTTGCCTCAAAGGACTTGATAGTCTCAGTTTATAGCCTTAGACCTTCACCTCAACTTCCCTAAAACCCCTCTGCTTGATAACAGATTTCAGCTGATATTTACTGGAAATTTGGCATTTATTTGCTTAAGGGGCTCACAGAACCTTCTTGATGTTAAATGTATTGTGCATGATGTAAGATTTAAAAAATGTGTAAAACACAACATGTCAATGCATTCCTTTAACCTGTTTCACCATTTGTACCCTCTCACCAGGCCTGAAGAACATCCTGCCCATCACGACAGCAAAAGTGCCCATTGTGAAGTTCTACCATGTTCGCACCGGCCTCGAGGGAGACATCAGTCTCTACAACACTCTGGTAGGGATCTTTCTCGCTCTTTTTTTTTTTTTTTTTTCTTCTCTTGTTTACTTTTGACTTGGATAATGTTGAATAACGATGAACCTTTTTGTTTTCAGGCCCTGCACAACACACACCTGTTAGCTTCATATGCTGCCATTGACAGGCGAGTGAAGATCCTCTGTTACGTCATGAAGGTTTTTGCCAAAGTGAGTATGCTTCATTCACTCACAAACACACGCACGCGCACCCACACACATATATCATAGGATCATTTTATACTGTAGATTGTATTGCATTACTGTATTTATTTGTATCCTATTACAGATGTGTGACATCGGGGATGCTTCCCGTGGCAGCCTGTCGTCCTACGCTTACACCCTCATGGTGCTGTTCTTTCTCCAGCAGAGGAACCCACCAGTTATCCCTGTGCTGCAAGAGGTACAGATGACATGTCTTGCAAACAAGATTAAAACTTGAGCTTTCTTTTTTCATTCAAATTTGAGTTTCCATATCTTTTATATTTAAATGTTAATAAATACTGTGGTGGCATTTAGTTATCCAAGAGTCTCTTTCTGTCTAGACAAACAATGAAATATATCCAAGCGTACTAATGCAAACGTGAACAATTATAAAATGTTAATATTACCATGAACTGACCTTTTTTGGTTCAGATTTATGATGGAAAGAAAAAGCCGGAGGTGCTGGTTGATGGCTGGAACGTGTACTTCTTTGATGATTTAAAAACACTAGTGAGTGTCTTCTTCATTCTTCACACACATGCTTTACTGAATTTGCCTGTCACTATTTTATTAACATGTCAATCTTGTCTTCTTCAACTTGCAGCCAAGTCGCTGGCCACAGCACGGGAAGAACACTGAGACGGTGGGAGAGCTGTGGCTCGGCCTGCTCCGCTTCTACACTGAGGATTTTGACTTCAGAGAGCACGTTGTCTGTATTCGTCAGCATGGCCGTCTCACTACCTTCAACAAACAGTGGACGTCCAAATACATCGTCATTGAAGGTCAGTTTTATGGGAGAAACTCGCGGTCCAAACAGTCATTCCAACCGACAGATGGGAAGACTGAAGTGATTATTTTGGCACTTTTTAAATCATCATTACATGCTGATATCCATTCAGTTTGTTAAAGACATATCACCATTAATGATTATTATAGTTGGATTATTATTTTAAATTGAAATGGCTTGTGTATGGTTGCTTGAAAATGTATTTTTAATTGTTTAATGTGTTTCTCTCTCTTCTCCGTTCATATTACAGATCCATTTGACCTGAATCATAATCTTGGTGCTGGTTTGTCCAGGAAAAGTAAGATTATTTCTGTCATCTGTTGTCTCATAGCCTTTATGCTGCTATGTCTCGTTCTTTCTTTCCAAATGTATTTTTCTGGTCCTGTCACATCTCTTTTTTTGTTTTTAAATCAGTGACTAACTTCATCATGAAGGCTTTCATCAATGGCAGAACAGTGTTTGGCACATCAGTCAAAACCTTTCCTCCTGTGTACCCCAGTCAGATGGTTAGTATTTGCTGTGTAAATGCCATATTTGCATTATTGCGGTGGAAGCAAGCTTTGAAACTGTGATTTATCTTCACCTGTTGCAGGAGTACTTCTTCGATCCTGAAGTCCTCACTGAGGGAGAAGTGGCTCCCAACGACCGCTGCTGCCGCATCTGCGGCAAGATTGGCCACTTCATGAAGGACTGCCCCATGCGTAAGAAGTAGGTGTAATCTCGGCACATGTCAGAATTTATCACAGCATAACCACGTGTCTGTATTATTATGATTGTTATAATGTGGAACATTTTGTCCCAGGTCAAGGCATAGAAAGGACTCAGATAGAAGGCCTGAGCACTTGCGAGACAGAAAGGACACAGAGGACTCCAGGGATCAGGTCAGACACAAGGGTGAGCACTGGAGGAAAAGAGATGCACTGGAGATGCGCTGCTGCTTCCTGTGTGGATCAACTGCTCACATCAAGAAGGACTGTCAGCTGTACAGAAGCCCTGCAGGTTCATTCATTTTTAAAATTTGTATTATTATTTTTTGTATTGCATTACCAAGCCCTTCTGAAAGATATTTCTTCAGTCTTTCTTCAAGTAGAACTGACACTTTGGTTTCTTAGTTTCCTTTGTAATTGCATTTTTAAGTACGAGACGTTGTCATAAATAATGTTTTCATAAAAATAGATGGATGTCAGTTGTTTGCTTCTTCAATCTTGGATTGCCATTCTGCAGGTAACATGAAGATGGAAAACTTCAGTTCCTCCTCTTCAGCCCACTTGAGGAATTTGAGAGAAAAAGAAAGACAGGTAGGATCTCGGTTTCATTACAGTCAATGGAAAATATTCTTTTAAAATGCGATTTTAAACTTTTGTTCACTACGACACAACTGCCTTGTGTTTATCGCCCCATTCCAGGGTTCACCCATACAAGAAGAGAATAAGAAGAGAAAGCAACAAAATGTGATATTAAGTCCACAAGCAGGTATGTAAATTGACTGTTCTCAAGTCCTGACAAGTTTACTTACATAGTTCTCATTGTCATTTTATAGCCAATTAACATGTCATTGAATTCAGAATGGATTATCAAGTTTGAATTGGTCTTCTGGAATGCAGGAAGAGATTTAAAGTACTTCACTAATTTTCCCAACCACAACAACTTAAATGGGTTTATATTTTAAGTAGATAAGGTGCTCTGAATACTTTCTACCTGTGTGTATTTTGGGTCAATTGTGTTGTTTTAGGGCTGGAGGAGAATGATTGTCCAGAATTAGTGAGGAGAAAGAATCCAAGCAAAGAAAGTTTGCCTCGGGTTCAGCCTTTCTCTGGATTCTGGATTGCAAACGTGCTGATGTTTTGGCTAAAGTTAACTGCTTTGTTAATTTTTTCATCTGTTGTTTTCTATTTAGTCCAAAAACAAAATATGTGACTGATCAAACTTGTAATCTGAAATAAAGCAAATAAAGGAAAACACGCTGGTCGGTTTGTTAGGATGAGGCAATCTGCCCTGATTTGTCAGTTGTATAAGGGACCTGTGCAGATTAGGAAAAAGGAAAAAAAAAAAACTTGTTTGGAATACATTTTTACATTTTATATTCTTGTTTGTTTTCAGGTAGTTTAGCCTGCCGAAATTTGGGTCGCTCTGGTCACAGGAAGAGCCCAGTGGAATAAGCAGCAGCTGTGGCTACACAAACCACAAGGTTCTACTCTTGTCCAGGCAGACAGCAACCCAAAGTCCAAAAACCCTGAAATCTGAATGGGACTGTTGGGCCAATGGGAGCCCATTAAAAGCCAAAGCCAGGACGCCTTGACTTGAAGCCAAATAGGGCCTTTTTATGTGTGTTGTCCCCCCTGCCCCAAAGCTCTCCTCCACAGAGGAGCTTTTTAAAGCTTTCATTTTAACAAGACAAGCCATTGTGCATGCACCTCACGTCTTTGTTTACCTGCACTGCCAGTCAAGTTGTTTTTTTGTTTTTTTTAAACCCATGTAAACCAATGTTATTGCAAATTCAGTGCAAAATCTCTTAAATTAGAAGAGGCAAGCAAACGGAAATTGTTTATTACATGACTAACTGTAAATTATTAGATCTTGATCCCCATAAAACATAGCTTATTTGCAGACAACAACAATAGCTCAACAGTCAGGTAAAACCTATTTGGACCTTATTAGGACCCTATTTAGACGGTCTACAGCGCATGATCTAAAGTGAAAAGATCACGTTGAGACAAATGGACTTGGTGATGATATGGTGTGTTGTCTGCTTTGTCATCAAGGCCATTTCAAATTAAACCAAAACTTCCTCGTTTTCATTTATTCCTTATTTTATAATGGCCAGGTTTTTAGGATATATTGTTTTTACCCAAAAATTCTAACGGTTGTTTAAAAACTTTTTGAATGGCAGTGTACCTTTTCATAATAGGATTTATTTTTATTTTTTTTTTAAATTGAATTTCTTTTAGATCCTCTTTAATTTGTCCTCTGCACTGACGTCCATCAGTCCGTCGCTCATCCATGAAAGCAGCGCTCCTTTTACCTACAGTGTGTGTTTTGTGTGTCTCTGTGTTTAGAGAAACCATTCTGTAGATATTTTTTCAGGATCAATGTTTAGTTTTTAGAAGCTGCTGATCCACCTGTATTTCATAGATGCATACTGTCCCTCAACTAGGGTGAACGGTACGTCCTCTGCTGACCCTGGCCTGTATCTGTCTCCACACATGCTAGGAAGTGTTGTAACTACAGGGCAAGAACATATAGTCTGGAAAGTTGGGCAAAAGGTTTCATGCTTCCCCTAAGTGGTAAGCCTTACACTGCTGCAAATACTGTTCACCTACTCTAAAA
Organism: Diplodus sargus; assembly: GCA_903131615.1. Taxonomy (NCBI): domain Eukaryota; kingdom Metazoa; phylum Chordata; class Actinopteri; order Spariformes; family Sparidae; genus Diplodus; species Diplodus sargus. The sequence continues at coordinate 4,319,983 of CAEMYA010000092.1, forward strand.
TGAAATTATACGCAATCTCGGCTAGCTCAGTGGAGAGATAAATGTATTTATTTGCCACAAAGGCTTCATTTGTTGTAATGGTGCCACAGATTGGTAGCTGCACTGTGAGGGTCCACGCCCTTTTAATTACGTTGCTGCTAGTTAATGTCTCAAAGACCTGCTTATCATTCAACTACAAATACGGACTGTCTTGCTTTATTGTCGTCCTAATATGGCTGACTTTTATAAAATACTTGTGTTGTTGATGTTGTAAGCAAATTCCTCATTTTAAAGTAGCTTTGTTTTAATGGCCAGCCTTAATGCATTTCTTTTGTTGGACTCAAATGGGAGGTTTAGTTTGTTATTGAAGAACCCCGATCCTACCAGGATAGGTTTGCTTGCGATCCATTCTGTGTCTCAAAGAATTCATTAAACTGAAATCAAATCCCAGCGTGTTGTGTTTTTTTTGGAATGTTTTTTGTTTTTCAAAATGAATGTATAAATTTAACTTTTCAGTCGTCTCATATATTGGCCAGTATAGAAGGCAGTAAACACATCTGTACTGTTAATGTAATTTACTAGAAACTGAAAATTTGCTGGTTATGGGATGAATCAGAGGTGAAAGTGTCAAGGCCAAAATTGTTCCTCCAGGAGGTATTTAGGAGCATGTTTCAGGCAGTTTGGGGTCCACTTGTAGTTATTTGTAGTGACACTTTTTTTCAAAAGTTAGAGCTGGATTTAGGGATACCATACTCCTGAACATCTCCTGAGATTTGACATAAGGTCAAAGGCCAGAATAATATAAATAGTTTATTCATTTTGGATGTGATTTTGAGATGAGATTTCTCTGCATGAGCGAAGTGCAGTGAAATGTAACCAATGGTTTGGAATCACCATTTCACATGACATCTAAAAAAAAAAAAAAGCCATTCTCCTACAAAATACACAACACATTAGCAATCAAAATAAGTGTGCTACATGAAATTAGTATATATATATTTTTTTAATCATCATTCCACCTATATCAGGAAGAAGCATTGTTCTTGTGTAAATCAAACAAACATTATGGTAATTTATGGACGGTCCCCAACTCAGTCAGTCTCCAGGGTAAACGTCTTTCCAGTATTCGACTCGAAACTAACAGAAAGAGCCAGTAACTGGACCTCGGCTTTTCAAAGTTCATCAGTTAATTCAAGATATATCACAGAATTAAAATCAAAAATCTTAAATATCCCAATTCCCTAACTAACTTTGAGTAGTGTTTACGTAACATTTTTACAGTGGTTCTATAATATTACATGTTACAAAACAGAAGCGGATGCAGAAGCTTAGTTGATTCTGAATTCTGAATTTCATTTGCTGCCGCGCCCATCCGTCATCTTGTCAGCCAATCATTAAACGAGCTGCATTTCAGGGGGCGGTTGCCATTTTTTTCCGACAGGCTTGCGCAGTTTAATGTTTTGATTTTAACTGTAGCAACATGTCTGCCTCCATGGTGCGAGCGACCGTCCGAGCGGTCAGCAAAAGAAAAATATTGCCCACAAGAGCCGCATTAACACTGGTAAGTTGTAAGCTGTGTTAACAAACTCATGTGCAACACTTTTCTGTCCGTTCGCTACATGTCAGTTCGGAAAGTGTGACCGAAACACCGGCGACCGTTGTGTGCTTGTAATGTTACGTGATCCAAAGTTAGCTAAGCTAACGTTAGCAAACCTGGGTCTTGAACGTCACACGCAGTACAGCTCGCTATGTTCTTAAGCGAAGCATTCCTGTCACACTGAAAATAACATCTTTTAAATTAGCTTACTTTAACTGATATTCACTCTGGTGTTGTTATATAACCCAGACATTTTGTTGCAATTGCTATAGCCAACAATGTTGGTCCCCGGCTAGGCAGGATGCTAAGCTAAGCTGTAGTTTGGTAATGTGCCAGTGACTGTACTGTTCCTCAACAGAGAACACTGTCGAGACGTATTAACTAACCGTGTCCTACAATTTTGAAACAATAGTGTCTTCAACAAGGTAAAACATAACTGAGAAGACCCGCAACACGCAGTGTGACATTTGCAAAGGTATATTTATAAGCTAACGTTAGCTATTTAGCTTTGAGTATCCAAGTTCCAATTCAAGTAGTCTGTTTTGTTTTTTTCTAGAAATCAATACAGCAGAGGTCTATGCGCTCATTCTGACTTCTAGACACTACCAAGCTGCGTTAATCTGCTTTGACCTCAATTACTTCTGATATTTGTTATTTAAAAAAAAAAAGAGGATAGGAATGGGCTGTTGCATCCAAATGGGTATCAGGGAAAACAATATGTAGTGCACATGCTACACAGCACACGGGTTCACTGGATTGTCGAACATTTACTAAAACGTTGTAACTCAAATTATTTGGCCATCAAAATAACCAGATCACCTGGCTTGGCAACCAGTGGTGATTTTGGAGGCTTTTGGTGTTGCACCACTTAACTATAGAAACACTGTTTATGAAGGCCGCTTTGAATGTACTGAGGCATTTGTTGGAAGTCACCCTTTTCAATCCATCCGAAAATGTAGTTAGCCGTCTGATTGTTTTTTGCATTTCCATGTCTCTCTTAAATTATCAGTAGTTAGTGGTTGATGTGATATTCAAATAGGATTATAAATAAGCAAATAAATCTTTGTTTATAAAGTGCCTTTCAAAGTCTGAGTTGCAGGATACTGTACCAGCAAACATTGAGTGGAAGTTGAACTGGAAATAAGTATTAAAACCCCCCAGAAATTAAAAGCAGGCACTTGGTAGAGCTGGTTCTCGGTGCACGTTTGCGGTTTGTAGTTAAAGGCGGGATCAAAAAATTCACTCATGGCGAGCATGACGAGCTCCACCAACAGTGCTTCCGAAAGATAATATGTGTGTATGGTGGTCTGAGCTGATAAAGGCTATGCGCTGAAGTAGTAATGTAGTAGGACACCGCTCAATACAGAGTCAACAGCAGATGATAAAGGGTTCTGCTGTTTTCTTTATCTGGCAGGGACTGAGGAAAAAGATATTATGTTTCTAGATATTATGCCTTCTCATTGTACTATAATAATATATATAAATTACCTAATTTGTGTGCTTGGCTATCATACCCTTTATAAATTAAGATGAAAAACAAGAACTTAAAATCCAGTGATCCTGTCTACTACACACACTGCACAGACCATAAATTCAGTAAGTACCCATTGCACTTGGTTGACAGTGTAGTTATGAAACAGGCTGTGACACAGTTGGGATGTACTGTACATTTGGCATCACAGCACAGTTGCACACATACAGAGGAACACACCGGCTTTAAGGGATTAGCACCATGTGGCTAATGAAGTTCACCTGAGTCTCCCAAATGCCTCCACGTGAGAGCCCAAATACTGATAACCCTCATTTGTAAACCTACATTCACTCAGAGACAGCAGCAGCTTCAGAGTGCAGGTTAAGTGTTAGCACTTGAAACAAAATTGTATGACCGTGAGGGGTGGAATATATCTAAGTAGCCAAATAAACGTAAACCTGCACCAAATTATGCATTTTCTTATTGTCATTTTTCTGCTCAGAATGTTTAAAACAGTTACAGTTTTGCCAAAATCCATTGCTTCCAGCTGAATCCACTGTGTATTGTTGCTGTGAGTCCTAACCTTTTATATTCTGTTGTTGTTTTCTTTAGACTCCATCAGCTGTGAACAAGATCAGGGTATTGTTACATGACAAGCCGGAATATGTGAGTAATTGTGTCCTGCATTCACTGAAACATCATATTATCAAGCTGTGTTGTTTTGCATCTCATTTTTTTAAACACAGTGGGTTGTCATTAGAATAATTTGCCCTCCTCTACTTGTTGTGTAAAGTTAACTTTGATCGATAATTTACCAAAAATAGAATGCCCAAATAAAGCTACACAAAACCTTCTCTTCCTTTACTAAAGTCACATCTGTTTTTATGGACTAAGACGTTAGAGCATTCACACAGAGCCTTCCCATCTGTTCTCTGTTTCGAAGATTTAAATCTGAGTATTGAATGAGGTAGCAGCTATTTTTTTGTGAACAGGTAGTAACATATAACCGACTTCACCTTTTTAAGACTTGTGTGTGACACGAGACAGGCTTTAATATTTTGTAAAAAAAAGTAATGTTCTGACATTCCTACTGAATTATGGTTTTGTCTCTTGAAGTATGCGTTCAGGGAAATGAAGCCTTCCTTTATCCCTGAGTTTTTTCAGTCCGGCTTCAAATGTGGCAATTCAGAACAACTGTAAACACCTTTTGCCATGGTTTAACAACATGTGTGACGACCCAGTTCTGGATTCCATCTCTCCTTAGTCATGCATGAATGTCTCATGGCATTGATGAAACTATAATAATTCATAAATCAGACTGAAAGCTTATGTCCTTCTGGCTCTCTCTAGATCGGTTTGAAGGTTGGAGTGAGAACGCGTGGCTGTAATGGACTTACTTACACACTGGATTACACCAAGGAGAAAAGCAAATCTGATGAGGAAGTGTTGCAGGATGGTGAGTGACAAATTGTTGTTTTGCTTTCCTTTTTATAGTAAAATATGTATGGAGTATGAAGACAAGCAAAGATTAGATATACATACAAATGTTCTGTTTTTCATCTTGATTCATGTCATGCATAGCCACGTGTTGCAGTATCTTTTTTTTTTGTACCACTAGAGATTGCTAAAGTTGGACATTTTCAAACTGTACACACTTTGGAACTTGGGAGTGGTTACAGCTTTACTTCTCTCACAGGTGTCAGGGTGTTCATAGAGAAGAAGGCTCAGCTCACACTTCTGGGAACTGAGATGGACTTTGTGGAGTCAAAGCTGTCCAGTGAATTTGTCTTCAACAATCCCAACATCAAGGGCACATGTGGCTGTGGAGAAAGCTTCAACATATGAGCATCATGGAGCCTCCGTCCTCCCCCCCGCACCCTTACTGCTTCCACTCAAACCCCTGGCCCACCCAAAAAGACTGAGAGGCTGAATGTTGACGGGGAACATGAGGAAATCTCGTGAGATGTAGTTGTGTCTGCGTTACTACCACTGCTCTTCCTGCAGAACATCCAAACACGCACACTCGTAAAGCCCATTTATGTTTCTGCTTAGAGTAAGCTCTAGTACAGTTAGTCAAAACCATCAACATGTTGATTTTAGGTTCAGATGATGTTGACAATGGCTCTTTTTTAAATTCTTGCTCTGCATCTAAACAAACCTTAGAATGACCTCAAAAGCAAAGCAAAAGTTGTTTTATTATTTCAGTGACTGGCTGCCATCTTACACATATACGCACAATGTCTTCAGTCAAGTGAAGCATGATACAAGAAGTATTCTGTTATCAAGTTTGGATCTATCCACGAACATACATACACGTCTTGGTCAACATCAGGGGTCTGAATAACACTGTCATCCAGTGTAATGTGCCAGCGGTATGCAGAAGTGGAAGAGTTGGAGTGTTTTGAAACTGCTTTATTAGTTTGTATTAGTATATATTTATCTCTGTGTGTAAATATAACGAATGTAAAATAAATCTCCCTTGAACCACACAAGCGCACAAAAATAACATGCACCCAACATGTATCGACACTCGAGTACATGAGGTTTATGTTGGATTCTTTTGCTTGATCGACGACTTTGTATAGGCTGCGTGCTCTGAATATTTGTAACCTGTGCAATATTCCTGTGTACATATGAAATAATAAATGGCTACATCCAGTAATATAAAATCGCATCTCATGGTTGCCGTGGCGACAGCTCAGTTGTCAAAACCAGATGATGTGCGTGTCACTGTTGTCAACACTTCTCTTTTGTTGATTTTGTCTTTTGAACGGCAGCCGAAGGACGTACAGTCATTTTCAAAGATTTATTTTTAATCTGTATTTTAGGTTTTAAACACAACAACAAGCTGGAGCTCTGCTTAATCATTTTCTTAGGCCTTATGGGGTCATGGACAATCAACATAAGCACGGAGAGTCAGACAGCAGAGTGTCTCATGGGCTTCAGGTAGCGGAAAAAATGTTCTTTAAAATGGCATGTGTGAAGAATGCTAAGGGACAATGGAAGGTTGCACAGATATTTCCTTGTTTTATGTTTTATGTATTTAACCCTAACTATATTTTACTACTACAGTTAGCATGCTAACTGACTAGCTCTGGGCCTGAAAACCTCTTCCTCCCAGCAGTCCAAATCTCTTTTGCTAGTGGTGTAAACACAAACACTCCCCCGATAGACCAACTAGCTGCACAGCTAACTGAGCCAACAAGCTAACACTAGCTACAGTCATGGGTGTAAACAGAATACAGTTAGCAGTTATACTGTTATAACTTTTAACGGGTGGTCAATTCTTACTTGGTGCACCTTTAATGCAAACAGTTAACTATTTGCATCTACACATTGATCTTCATTTGGAGTTATTTGGCTTTTTAAAAACTAAAAGCTCCACTCTGTTGGCTAACTTTGTGCCGTGCAGTGTATGGGAGAGATAATCAGTAGTTTTCAGTACTGCCTGTAGTTTCTGACGCTGGCTGAACAATGAGAATGAACCAAACATTAAAGTTGCAACTATAAAATGAAAAACGATGAGCTGATAAAGGCTTTGTTGAGGCGAGGGGACCTACCTGTTAGACTGCAGTAGGAGGGACCCCTTCCACATTACAGGTCATTTGATCACCAGCTGATATAAAAATGTTAATCAGTGCGGCTTTAAATGTATTGCTGTCTGGAAAGTTACTGGTTTTAACCCAAATAGATGTTCTTCAACCAGATGCATCTTATTACGTCTTGGCAAATGTTTTGCAAACATGTATGTTGCCTTTCTTTCTGTACTTTCCTTTTGGTTTTATTTAGAATGCCTGTGCTATGAATTACAGTATATTTGCTCAGAATATAAGCCCAGCTGTTATCTGTTCACCTGATAAACTCTCCTGCTGTCACTTTTCTCAGATTTCAGAGTTGCACAAAGCTTTGGCTGAGGTGAAATCACTACCTCGTGACATCCCACATATTGACCCGCGCAACATCAGCGCCTCCCTCTCAATCCTAAAGAACACAGAGAAGGGCACCTCAAACACTCGCGGGTCCTTCAGATCCAGAGCCACGCTCCCTGAAAACATCAGGCAGCTGTGCAAGTGTCAGTTTCCGAGGCGGGATCAGCTGAGAGAGAGCTTATCCGCCCCAGTAGCTCTTCCTGTCCCCAGCACTGCGTCGACGTCAGCTCAGGAAGGACAACTGCAGCCCAGCTTACCATCCTCACATCTTGTCTTCCTCGCTCACCTGGTAGAAAAGTCCAAGATGCTGCCCTCTGACTCCATCTCCTCTATTGGAGAACGGCTGAAGAGGCACGAGATACATCCACACATCCTGGGTGTGCAGGCTTGGAGCAAACGGAAATCCTGTGGGCCACAGTGGATGCGGCCAAAACAGTCTGCCCAAACAGGTCAATAACCAATTATTCTTTACATTGACAGATAGTTTTCTCAAGATACCGTGGTTAATCTGTGATGTAGTTTGATGAAAAATGAGATGAATGCTGCAGCAAAGTAAATATACTAAGACCAAGATCTAAGATCTTTTGTTAAAACTTATACAATATACACAGTGTTGACCATAAAGGTCTGCTTCGCTGAGGTGCCCTTTTAATGACACACTGGTTGCAGGAGAGCTGTTTGATAACTGACCCTGCGCTCTTGTGGTGGTAATGGAATTAAATGCTTACGGACCAGAACAACCTACATAAAAATATAAACACAAAACATGATCATCTAGGGGGGAATGCCCAATGTCTGCTGCTTGTACAATAAATCAATAAAGAATACCTCTTCCAGGTATAACAAAGAAATGCCTCCTACAAGCCCCAGGGAAATAAAAGGTCAAACTGAAGGTGTGTAGGAACTTGGATTTTAACAGGTTCCCAAATAAGCACAGTTTCCTCACTAGAAAGATGCTACACTCATCAATTTCATCCTGAGGCCCGCCATAACAAGGGAAAACCATCTTAATGGGAAGCTTGCCATCAGTCCTTCTATGTGGTTCACCCTGGCCCATCACACCCATAGGTGCGGCAGTACCTGCACAATCTGAATGAACTGCAGCAGGAGCTGGCAATGACATGACATTTTTGACTGGGGAGACAAACAATTTGTGTGCTTGGGAGGGCCCTACAACAGGTGCTACAGTTTCTTTCACAACCACCTCCTTGAATATGTGTTTTCGGTGATAACGGAACGCACGTTTTGATGGCTGCTAGTCAGGGACTCTTGGAGCTCAGATTGTGTCTGCAGGGCATTCCACTGATCGGCGTCTATGCGCTTCACACCAAAATCGCTAACCTTCAGCAGTAAACTGATAAACTCTGATATGTATTAAGCCACAGAGGACATGTGAAAGGTGATAATGCGATAACTGATTGGCAGTCTGAAAATTGGCCTGGTTTTTAAAGATTTTAACTTTTCACAAGAAAGCTACGCTTGTTAAAATGAACACAAATCACATTTTTCTCACCACAGGAAAATGTTTGGAATAAATGCCCTGTTTTCTTACCCGTTATGGGCATCAGTAGAGTATCCTAGTTATAGTGCATAGATGGACCAATCGGTAGATCACTAATGGATCCTTCACTGACTGTTTGAATTCTTGTGAATTCTGATCCAGGGCCGACCAATGAATGGTTCTTTGAGGATCTGGGGGACCTCCAGAGGAAGCTGTTGTTAGGCGCCTCAAAGCAAACTGGATTTCAGAGGAACAAGAGTTGACGTGCCACGACTAGTCAGACTTTACATCTTTACCACTCAGCTGAAGAGAGATACAGACACAGAAACGATTGAAACTGAATAATTAAAATAGTGTGCTGTTATGATTTGTTCTTTGCTTTGACTGGCATGATAACTTATAGTTTTTTCAAGGAGTCGTCATGTTCAAACACTAGAAACCTAAAGTGCAGAAGATGACAAAAAGTGATGGAGGGAAATGTTTGAAGTCTAACACACCCTTAGTATGAGCAGCTCCAGCTCCAGCAGTCTGATGCACGATGAAAAATTGTAATGACTTAATTTGAATCCAGCTGTAGTTGTTTCACAGGTCACCCAGTCCTGAGTAATTACAGACGGTGATGAGTGTTTCGTTTTAACGCTCCTATTCTCTCAGTTGTCTCTCTTGGGCTCACATAAGCACTCACAAACGCTCCAAACGCCTGAGGTCAAGGGGCACCCAGAGTTGGTCGACGCCTGGCTGGTCCACACTTTCTTCGCCCTCATCATGCTGATCGGCCTGGTGGGGAACTCGCTGGTCATCCATGTGGTCACCAAGCACCAGCAGATGAAGACGGTCACCAACTTTGATATAGGTAACATATACAACAACAACAACCAGCTCATTGTTTTTGGCTTCCCGTCAGTATTTCCAGTGAGAGCTGCACTGCTCGATAAGAAAAGCAACAGGGACGCCCCAGACAGGGGTTTACAGGGTACGAAAAGGAAATCACCTCAAGAAATGGAGACTTTTGAAGAGAAGACAGAAAACATAGGTGATGGGACTCGACATCAGCAAATGACTGTGACAGTGGCTCTGATTAACATAAAAAGAAGGCCATGTTTTAAATTGACATACTTTAAAATAACAGCAGATCCAAAACTGAGAACACAGAATGTTTGGTGAAGACTGACAGGAGGAAATCTCTGGAAAAATTACAGCAAAATGGAAAATGGCACCATAACAATGCCAAGTGGTTACGACGGTAAAGTGACAGTCCCTTAATTCTGTTGATCCCTGTGGCTGTGTACCAGCGTTTGGAGGCAGGATACTGGTTCGGCCCTCAGACGTAATGCGGTAAGGTTTTCCCCTCGTTCCGCCTCCTCGAGCCTTCATCGTCTACAGCTTCCTGGATGTCTACCTTCTGCCCCTGCTCACCATCACCGCCTTCTACGCCTTTATGCTCAAGCGCATGGGGCAATCCAGCGTAAATCAGATCGGCGGTGGCTACCAAGTAAGAGAACGATACGGAGGCACTTAATAAACGCGCGGGGCACAGAATGAGTTTTCTGATCGCGATGAAGCCCTTCCCCTAATTCCAGCTTCAGGCGAAGCGGTGAGTCTCCCGGATGGTGGTGGTGATGGTGGCCCTGTTCCTCATCTGCTGGGGCCCCACCCAGGTCTGCATCCTCCTGCAAGCTTTTGACCTCCGCTCTGGTTACGTTCTGTATAAGGTGACTCGCTCCCCACGATGTTTGGCTGTTTATCCATATAGCTGGTAAACTAGCTTATCCCCAGTCTTGGTGTATCTGTGAGGCAGCGGCGGTGAATGACAGGACTGTGGGGGACAGAAATCAGCGCGTCTTGCTTCAAACACCGTGACACTGATCGATGCCTTTCATCTGACTCCACTTTCATCTTTGCATCCACAGCTGAAGATTTGGGGTCACTGCATGTCTTACTCAAACGGGAGCATGCCTATGTTCCCACATTTCTAAGATTTTTTTTTCCAGTATCAGGCCCTATGTTCCCACATTTCTTTTTTCATAAATTTGTATCAGATTTTTATCCCCTTTTCTCTCAGTTTGGTAGCCAATAACACCCCTAACCCTAACCCCAAAAAATCTTGTGTAAGGATAGGGCTTAAATTGAAGGGAAATGTAGGAACACAAGAGCTAATTTTGAAAATGTCCTTGAAATGTGGGAACATAGGGCCTAATTTTCAGTGAAAAAACAATTCTTTGGGAACATAAGGTTGTGGGACCATTGGGCTGTGGGGACGTAGGGATGACCCCACTCCAACTCCTTCATCAACCCGCCGGTTTACGCCTTCATGGGCAACAACTTCAGAAAGGCCTTCAAGCACGCCCTCCCCGCCACCTCCCGATGGCGTGCTTGGAGAAGAGTGAGCGTGGGTAACATGGAGCATAAAGAACACTAAGAACACCAGTGGATAACACACACACACACACACACACACACACAGACACTGAGTAGCCTGCCGTGTGATCTCTTATGAAGGACGAAACAGTCAGTAGCCTCTTGTGACGAACACGAGCTGCTGAAATGTGATTATCTCTGTCACATTTTCAACCTTAGCCGAACTGATGCAGTCAGCTCACTGGACGTCGAGATGTTTGAGCTCCCGGTTTTATCTATTTCTCATGGAGGTGTAGAAAATTGTGTAACAACTGTGACTGTCAGTTACTGCATCCACAGCGTTTAAAGTCCCCCTCCAGTAAAATATGTGCCTTTCTTCTGGTTTCTAAGAGAGCTTCAATGTGTAAAATGACATATGTGCAGAATTTAACACCAGAAGGCATTAAAACTGGTGGACTTACCCTTTTAAACATTCAAATACTGTTTGGTCTTTTTTATTTTGCGTCATGTTTTTTTCTCCAGTGTGTCCTCCTATTTGTGTCTGAGTCACTTTTATCTGTATAGTCCATTACTACAGATCACAATTTGCCTCAAGGGACTGAATCCTTCTGTCCTTCGACCCCTTGACGCAGATGGGAAACAGAAAAGGACGAGACATGCAGCAGATGATGGATTACAAACATACATAAAGAATTGATCCAAGAGATTGTCGAGCAAAGTCTGCCGCCATGGGAGGCCGATGTTGAGCTGGTCTGTACACAGCCAGTCTTCTCCTGAAGCCTAAAACACACTTTGTTGTCTGTAAATCCACTTCAGCAGGTAATCCATACTCGTCGTGAACACCTGGCTTCTTGTATGAACATAGTACAGGGAAAGAGGGTGTTCAAAAGAATAAATGAACTAAATCATATGTGTATGTTTCGGCTGTTTGTGTAGCACAGTGCTGGGCGCAGCTCATCATCGTCTAACTGGATTTAGATTTAGTCATGAGGTTTCTCTGCTCCTCTGAAAGGCTCTTTACTTACCCAGAGATCCTTCCTGTCCTCCTCCAGACACACACTGAAACTCTACAGACATTGCATCTTTAAGATACTAAGCAGAACTGATTTATAAATGTCCAAATGCCTGCAGGATCAAATGATATATTGGCGATAATAGGAGCTAAAGGTTGTATAGCAGCTGTGTGTTCCCCAAATTACTTAAAATGCTCGTTTTCCTTTAACACAATGGAAATCTGTTGGCTAATCATCGACATTATATTTCAACAAAGTATCAGCCTTTTACTTTAGTTATTCTAATACAGTGACAGAAGGATTTAGAATCCATTAAATAGTCGTAATAATTCCGAAATGAAGAGCATAAAAGAGGCTTGGCCTCTGTCCTGTGGCGTAACAGTGCGGCCAATCAGTCTCGAGCTAAATCGATATTGACCAATGGTATCCGTTTACCAAACAGACATGTGACACCGGCCAATGAAATGGCTGGCTGAGAGTTGGGATGCTTGTGTTGCCTTCAGGTGATGCCGAAAATACAAGCAAAACTCCAATATAAGACACGGATTGTAATACAATACAATAAAACACCTTAAAACAAGAAGTGCAGGATCATTCACGACTACATTACTGATAACTTTAACATTTTATTCATCATGCACTTTTAAAAACAGAGCTACAAAGTGCTTTACATGGTTGAGCCAGGATTAAAAAAAACATTAAGATGAACAAAACACCAAACAATAATATAATACAACAACAACAATAATAAAACATCTGTGTTTGTTTAATACTGTTGTAAATATCCCACTGTCACACATTAGCTATACAGGGCGAATCTCTAGCTCGCTATTTTACGAGGAGCGCCTGAACGCGGCATTTCACGCACGGCCAGATAATTGTCATCCACGCCGCCGAGGAGCGTCGGAGGAGAGATTCAGTCGAGCGAGAGAGAGGCTGCGTGCGAGAAATCATCCACATCTCCCAATCGGTCACCCGTCATTTGAACGCGGCAACTCGTCTCACACCATGGACCAGAAACAAACCATCTACTTTGGCGCCGGACCCGCTAAAATCCCCCAGTCCGTAAGTGTGGCTCCTCATTAAGACTTGCGTGAATGAATAATGTGTGTGAGAGCGTCCCGGAAACAGCTCTTGTCACTTCGATGTGAGTTTGCAGATGCTCGCTGCAGACATGTTCCTTTTCTCACCTCGACACTTCTGCTTTTTTTAAAAAGTGATCGACTATACATTGAAAACTGTGCGCGTGACATTACTCCCCCTCACATAACCAGCCTTGTTGGATCTTTTTTTCCCTTTTTTTTCACTGCTGCTTCTGGCTGCTTGCCATTCGTCCGCAGCTCCACCACCAGGCTGAAAACCCAGCGCTGAGTTGCATCAGCCTCCCTTCATTCATGTGGAAAAACCTGCTCCTTTGTGCCTCCTGGCAGCAGCAGCAGGAGGAGGACTCGGCCTCTAGGTGGCAGAAAAAACACCTCGTCTATAAATCACAGCTCTGTTTTATCAAGTTTTATGGCTGTGCACACATCAGCTGCCTGTGTTTTCTAATAGTTTTAGAGAGCAGGTTCAGTTTAGAGCTCTGCTGAATTCAAAACTCACTCAGCTCTCTGCTTGCTTGTGCTTTGGCCCTCTACATAAAACACCAAAGAGTTTACAAAGGAGATTTTTGTAGTATGAAGGGGCCGAAACTGCCAAAATCAAAAACGACATAAGACATAAATGAGTAGAAACTAAATGCAGTTTTAAAAAGTAATTAGTAATTAAGTCATAAAACGTGCCATGGCTTTAATTTGGATTGTTTTGTGCGCTATTGATGATAAAACATTTTTATCAGCGAGCCACAGTGGTCATCTCTAGACCCTGAAACGTGACATTTGCAGGGTTCCCGCAGGTCCTTGAAATCCTCAAAAGATTTCAAAGTTTGAGAGGGGGAAAAAATTCAAGCATTTAAAAAAAAAAATAATAGACTTGGCTCAGTAAAAGTGCTTGAATTTGTACATTTTGTGCACAATTTATTTACAGTCTATTATTATTTTCTTATAATCGTTGTCAGTTCTCTTCTGTAAAAGCTCTCAGAAAAATTGTGTTTTAACCTGGAAGCAGCCTCTATCCGTCTCAAACTGTGCTGTGTCCATTCATTTGGGGGAATTGGGCCTGGAAAGTCATGGAAAAGGCCTTGAATTGTGTGACTTAGAATGTTTCTGAACACAGCAATTTAGAGATACAGGGAAATCCGGGGTGAACAGCCTGACAAAACGCATCCTGAGTATTCGTAGCTGTTTGAGGTCTCAAGTTATCTGCTTGTTTCAGGTGCTGCTTCAAGCACAGCAGGAGCTGCTGAACTACAGCGGCACCGGCATCAGTGTTCTGGGTGAGTAGAAGGACCGAATGGTTTCACTTGAGTTTGACTAATGCGTTAAGTTACCCGGGCATCGTCTCCAGCTCGCTTGACTTCATTTGTGTAGAAATAAACATTTATGTATATTAATTATATTCTGTTCTCTATTCTATCTCATTAAATTATCAGGCTCATGTCCTAATGCGCTTTCTTTGGTTGTTGCTGACTGTATTTAATGCCCTTATAGTACATGTGTGAAATGAGCCAAATATTATCAAAATCTAATTTAAAATGTCCGTGTGTGAGAATAATTTGAAATGTTTTTTTGGTTCTGTTCACACCAGAGATGAGTCACCGTTCGGCAGACTTCAACAAAATCTTGAACAAATCGGAGAGTCTATTGCGGGAGTTGTGGTAAGTCGTCACACATCTCTTCTTCTGCATTATCCGCCTTCACGCCTCTTTTCTAAAGCAGAGAAATGATGTGGCTGAACCTTGAAGCGCCCATGAGTTTTCATGTTTTATTTAATTTGAGTAATTTTCTTTTGTTAAGGATTTATATGGCTGATAAATAAACTGGCCTTTTTCTTTGACTTGGTCAAAACGGACCCAAAATAAACTTTTAGAAATCTCTTCTGTAGTTTTTAGGCCTGTTTATGGAAACTAGTTGAACCAGATTCTCCACCAGTGTGCATTTTCAAAGGCATTCTCAAAGAAACGGCCGCTGTCGAGTCAATTGTAATCTACATTTTAACTGGTCACAATAATCCTGGTCCCATACTAACATTTGTGAATGTTTGTATTGAATATAACAAAGTCGAACTATGAAGAGACGATATTGTTCCGTCCCCACCTTCAGGAGGTGCACCGAAAGAGGTCCAGCACAAATAACCAAGTCAGGTCGCAGTTTAAGAGAAGATGAACTTGAAAGTTGTAACAGTCAGTAAAAGTAAAAGTCGGTGTAAGAAGGTCACATCGGTGTGTCCTCTGCCTTCTCAGGAATATCCCAGACAACTACAAGGTGATGTTTCTGCAGGGCGGCGGGTCTGGACAGTTCAGCGGCGTTCCCCTCAACCTGATCGGCCTCAAAGAGGACAAGTGCGCCGATTACCTGGTGACCGGCACGTGGTCATCAAAAGCCGCGAAAGAGGCGGAGAAGTACGGCAAAGTCAACATTGTCCACCAGAAGCTGAATGCGTACACAAGTAAGTCTTTGAGCACCGAGGGGGGCGGTCCCAGAATGTAGGTTTAGAAACTCAGCTCACTTCTTGGACTTCAGCTCTCATTGGTTGGTCATTATCATTCACGCTGCATTAGAGGTCTCTCAGCAGAGTCCGGCTGCCCGTCCAGCCTGTTGCATAATGAACAATAGAGCCGACCGCCAGTGAAAGACTCCGGAATGCGGGCATGAGTTTTTCCACATGGTTGTGTCCGATCAGGGTTCACCAGTTCTGGTGGATCCTAATATGTTGAGGCAGTTTTATCAAAGTTTTGGACTTGCATTTAGTTGGACTTGTTTGGATCAGAAGACAAAATCTCTGTTAGACAAAATTCAAACACGTTGCTCCGTCTCTCCTCAGACATACTGGTTTGTACTGAAGAACTTACTTCGCAGTCCGCCATCACCCTGAAAGACGAGTCTCTCCGTTTAAACTTGCATTTTCTTTCAGCAGAAGAAGAGTCATTTAGGACATTTCACTCGCTGAAACAAAATGGAAGAAAAAAAAGAAGAGCCAAAAAGAGGGCAGGTTTTCCTCATCCTCCTTTTTTTATTTTTACCAGTGGTTTGTTTTTTGAGGACGAATTTTGACTTGACAATTAATTAGCATACTCCAGAACTGCCTTCCCCACCTTTTTGAAGATCTTCATCTTCATCAGATCCTTCAGTCTTCATCTAGTCTTGTTTAACTGTTCTGTTGTTGTCCCTTCCAGAAATTCCCGACCCCAGCAGCTGGACCCTGAACCCCTCAGCCTCCTACGTGTACTACTGCGCCAACGAGACGGTCAACGGCGTTGAATACAACTTCACGCCTGAAACAAACGGGGTGATCCTCGTATGCGACATGTCCTCCAACTTCATGTCTCGGCCTGTGGACGTGTCGAAGGTGAGCACAAAAATGATGACGTCACTGCACATATTCAGCACTTACAATAAAAGAATACGAGGATTCATTTTTATCTTAAGTGAAATTTGGCAGCTTTTGCCTCAGGTGGATAACTTCATTTTAATGTTTGTTTTTTGTTCTTTTTGCATTGCGTAGTTTGGGGTGATCTTTGGCGGGGCCCAGAAGAATATTGGCTGTGCCGGGGTAACTGTGGTCATCGTGCGAGAGGACTTGTTAGGCCACGCCCTGAAAGAGTGTCCAATCGTCCTGGACTACAAGGTGCAGGCCGAGATGAACTCGCTCTACAACACACCGCCGAGCTTCAGGTACACACTCACCCGTTTACAACATGGGAAGCCCCTGTTTTCTTCCACACTGAGGTTTATCAGACTGTTACTAAGAAAAACATGCTGAGATTTTGATTGATTGTATATCGTGTCTCCTCAAAGTACTTCGAATTTTTACCTGATGAGATTTAAAGGAATATTTCTGCATTTTTGTGAAGTGCTCTTATTTAGTAGTTGAATGAGAAGACGTTAGCTTTGCATAAAGACTGGAGGGGGGGGTGTAAACAGCTAGCTCTGTCTAAAGTAAAAGAAAATAAATTACACATTACAGAAGGATCTTTTTAAAGCTCACTAATTAATATCCTCTGTGTTGTTTGTGAAGCCATACAAAAAGTAAACAATGTCACGTAGGGGTTTCGTGCTGGATTTTATCTTGCCTGGGACCACTTAACTTCTTTGACAAGATTATCCCATGTCAGTGCAAAACTTTTTGTTTTCATTTTTTCTTTTTTTCTTTCTTTTTTTTGTGTGTGTTTTAAAAGAAGGATTAAATAGACGAGGTTTAACAGGTTAAATATAGTGAGAATTGACCATTCAACAGAGCCAGGCTAGCTTTAGACTCTATACTGAGCTAAACTAGGCTAAGCGAAGTCTATAATGACATAATAGTGTTATGTTTTTTTTATATATAACTCTAAGACAAAAAAAAGAATGCACAACAAGCGTATCTCACAAAACATGTAACTATTCCTTTTTGAGGATATTTATAAATGTTTCCGCAATTCTGTAAGGATTGAATGGTGATAAAGACGAGCAGCAGTGACGATCATCTTCACCACCTTGATTGTGTGTTGTTCAGCATCTACATCATGGGTCTGGTGCTGGAGTGGACTAAAAACAACGGCGGCTGCGCTGCCATGGAGACGCTCAGCAGGCAGAAGTCCTCGATGATTTATGACATCATCAACGCTTCCGGCGACTTCTATGCGTAAGTGTCACAAAACCTCGGCGACGGATGGTGAAAGTAGGAAAGCACAGCATCTCTGAGTGAGTGATGGTTTGACTGTGCTAACGGGCCACAAAAGCTAAAATTCAGAATGAAATTCAAGATTCCAAATTAATTTATTCATCCCACATAAAAATACATATTATTATGTTGTTTATTTCGGGCATGTCAATTCATCATCATCACATTTCATTATTGTTCAAATAATACAATACAAATGGCCGAAAGGGAAAAGCGGGAGAAGCCAAAGCTTATCTAGTCCCGCCCCCGTGACACAGTACATACGTAGACAGTAATGGGACGGGACAAGTACACAATTTAATGTCAAGGGCTTGGAGGGAAAACTTGAAATATGCTCAGACAGATTTAAATATCTCTTTTTACTCCTGTCATGAATTACCACTCTTTATATTGAACTTGACTAAATCTTTAGGTGGTCAGTGAAGGCTGTTTCACTGGACTATGACCACGGGGCTAAAGTCTCCTCTGAAATGACATTATCGCTATATCTATTGAAAGAAAAGTCAGATTAATCCATGTTTTATTGTGTGTTTTGTCACTCTTCTGGCTAATCGATTTCCCAAAAAAATAGAAGTGTAGGGATGTGAAGAGGGCAATAACTGTACAAAAGTACACAAAAAGCACAATCGCACTTAATGAATCTTTTCCGTTTTATGGGTGGTGGCAACCAGCGTTAAGGTGCACAACCACAGTGAGAACGGACAGAAAAGGAAGTTATTTAAGAAGAGCTGGAAGATTTACACAACGCAATCACACGTCAATCAACACACTATCAATATTTTATTTGATTTATCATCAATATGGGTATATCACAACATCCCCACCATCAGCATATCTGACCATTTCTGAGAAATGTTTTCTTCTTTTTAGCTACAGGCAAGATAAACATGGCAACAATAGAGCTTACTGTATTTAAATAAAGTAACTTAATATGCTTTGTCTCATGTACTGTTACTGCGGCAAGTCAAGTCAACTTAATCCATGAATTTCACACACACACATACACACAGACTCCTTTTCAAACTTCGTAAAACTATGAAAAGACATTTCATGTCACCCGATATGAAAAAACGATGTGTCACTAAATACTGACAGAACTTGTGCCCTCATTGACCAGGTGCTGCCTCTATGAGCTCTTTTTCATGATGAAACTTGAGCATAAGCTACTAGAGCAAACCAAAGGTCATTTACGTCAAACACTCACAGAACTTAAACTCTGTTTGCCACTGTCCTCTTGAATCGTTCCTTTTTATTTAGTTTTCTTGGGAAACTGATTTTGTCAAAGTGATGAAGTGAAATATCTTAATTAGAAGTGAAGTACTGACTTGTTGCGTCTTCCCGTCTCAGGTGCCCTGTAGATACGGCTTGCCGGAGCCGCATGAACGTAACGTTTCGCGTGGGGAAGAAAGAGGGTGACGAGGCCTTGGAGAAGAAGTTTGTGGAAGGCGCGTCCAAACGTGGAATGTTGGCGCTGAAAGGACACAGGTCTGTTGAACCCACGCGCACTGCTGTTGCACCTATAACTTTTATCACTGTATTTCAAGAGAGAATACAGGATGCGTGATGGATTAGTTATCTTGGAATGACCCTGTTTGTCTCCCTCTGCAGGTCAGTTGGAGGAATTCGCGTCTCTCTGTACAACTCGATAACCGTGGAGGAGACCGAAGCCCTCGCTGCCTTCATGAAAGAGTTCCAGAAAGAGCACCAATAAAACGGGCTGTGCTTAAAGTCGGCTGATGCCGCGTAATGGCCTTTTTCATACTACACTAATCTTGTTTACCTCTGCTTGAGAGCCATGTTGGGTCTGGGGTTGCACCTTTTTTAGATGTTTTGTAACATTCATTGTTCCTGATGAGCTTTAACCACTAATGTTGGCAGTAGGGTCGTAATAACATCTGTTTTCATAGAATGACTATTTTTAACGAATGTGTCGACTATCAGTGCTCTGATGTACATACTGTTCCTTGTTCAAAATATATTTACATTCCAGTAAATGTACCTTGGCAGGACTTTGATTTTTGCATTCCTTGTCTTGTGTTCTGTGTTTTTGATGGATATTTTATCATTTAAAACATCTATAGTAGTGATGATGATGATGATGATAGTATTATTATTATTATTATTATTATTTTTTTATTATTGATGATGACTAATGATAATGATAATGATAATAATAATAATAATAATAATAATAATAATAATAATAATAAAGAAAAAAAAACTTTAGTTATATGGCACCAGAGTTACAAGGTGCCTCACAGGCAGACGTTAAAATACACGGGGGTATTGAAGACGGGCACATTTAGATGTTAAAATAACCACAATTATAAATTAAATACATTTTAAGAAAGCACAGCAGTTAAGAGCAGGCCCTAAGATGAAAAAAAGTTTTCAGTTGGGATCTAAAGGTGGACACAGACCTGGTGATATATAACCTCTAATATCAATGTGTGTTGGTTTCTCACCTCATGGTCTGTCAACCAGAGAGGGCAGAGAGAAACTGCAGTTGAGCCTGGCGTTCAGTTGTGCTTCAGTAAAAAAAAAAGTTTGCAGCACGGCTACTTTAAAGCACAGTTGGTCTTTTGCCTGTGAGGTTAAGCAGTCACCTCCCACCACTGAGCTGACAGCAACGGCAGCTCAGTATGTAGGAGTGAACAGGTCCAGAAAACATCAGCAGGGCGGCCGGATGGCTTCATGGTGAGCGAGGCCGTCCTCCATCTGGATGTCCAGAGGCCAGTTCCCTGTTGTATTCACCCCGCTGAGGCTCTTCACCGCAGCCGCACCGGCTCTGAGCTGTGAGTGTGTCCGACCCTGACCTCTGACCTCGCTGGAGGGGGAGCAACGGAGTAAAAGGCGAACTGAGAATTTCATTACCGGCCTCAATGATGTAACGTGTCCTCAAAGGCTTATGGAAATACAAAACTATCGTGTAGGCTGGACTCACAAACTGCCAGGTTTTTTTTTTTTTAAAAGAAAAAGCTTATTGTGAGGGGATTGTGAGTGTGTGTGTGTGTGTGTGTGTGTTTTATCTGTGACTCTTTCCTGCTTCACATGTGAGAGTCGTGACCAAACCCAAACCTGCCAACAATCTGTTTCATCACTCGACATCACTTCATCTAGGATGGGCCTCTTTGGCTCATGAAACCCACCAAATTTAAAAAAAAATAAAGCCCACTGGACAATATTAGCAAAAAGAAGTCAAAGTCAAAAGGTCCGTTGTGTGGGATTTAGGCACAGAAATATAAA
>CAEMYA010000092.1:4345241-4360675 GCA_903131615.1 Diplodus sargus
AAAAAAAAAAAAGGGGGGGAAGTGAAAGATAAGAAGAGGCGGAGGGGCTTTGAAATGCGAGTAGGGTTACAGCCGAGATGGGAAGGTTGTGACGGGATTGTGTGGTGATTCTCGTCCTGTCAAGCCCACTAATGTCGCGGTAATGCCACCGGCAGGCTGCAGTAAGACGGTGATAATGAAAAACACCGGGGAAGACAATATCAAATGGCTCCTCTACATCCTACAGTGGAGATTAGTCGACACAAAAGTAGGGTGGCAGAGGCAGAGGAAGCAGAGGCAGGCTTTAGTGCTGCTGATTGAGTCTCTTGTCAAGAGCTCCATGCTTGCAGCATGAAAAGTTACTGTGACTGACATCCTTTATATAGCCTATTTCAGACACACACACCCACCCACCCACCCACCGACACACACAGACACACACAGACACACACACACACACAAACACACGCACGCACATGTACACTCAGTTTGCATGGCCTCTGAATCTGTTTTCTATAGATACTGTATATACTGTCTGCTCAGAGAGGAGCTCTAAATTCCTTGAATTTGAATCTATCCTTGAACTAGTTCATTCCCCTTTTACTTGGAAATGCCCAGTGTGGCCAGCAGAACATTTTCTAGCATGCTTTTACCCCAAATGAAATAAAACATGTCTGTTTGTGTTGCCACACTGCCACATACAGTAGCTCCGAAAATACAGAGCTTTAGGAGGCTTAAGTGTACCCCGTTACACAAAATGTCAGGTACAGTGTGAAAGGGTGCCTTCGCTCGTTTTAAAACCTTTTGCTGCAAGGCTTATTATTAACGAACGCACTCGATTGTTTTGTTTTCTCACGCCAGACGCCTGCCTGTGAATGAATCAGCTGCGCCCCAAGTTCAGCACCAGCACAAAACACAGATTAATTCATTAATTAGTGCAAAGTTTAAAATCACAAAAGCAGTGTGCATATTGTCATCGGAGTTTTAGACTGCAGTGAGTAACTGAAGGGTTCTTTAAAGGCGCGATATGTAAGACCTGGTCTCCTCTTGATTCAGACTCCAAACATATAAGGGGCAGCAAATCACCAGATTATTGGCTAACTGCTGCAAACTGTAGCCTCTGTATATATTATCAGTATCCACAAGCAAACACTCCCTGGTAACACCTGAGGGATTGACTAATACCTGGAACAATCATTACAATCCCATAAAGTTCTTATGCAATCGAAACAAATGGCTCTGTACTCCAGTAAATAGGACAATCCTTAGATGCGACTTAGGTTAGTGGGTAAAATAGTCGGCTTAACTCATTTGAACCCTCGGCTCAGCTCTAAGCCAGAGATCAAGTATCCGATTTTTCAGCCAGATTTGCCACCTTCTGGATCAGGGGTTAAAGTTCTCAACGCGGATAGACACTCTCGCACAGCCGCTCAACCCTGCGGTTAACCGACGCAACGCCTGATTTGGTCTCGACTGAGACCTTAGTCCTGTTTGTCTGTGCTAGTTAAATTGTCAAACTTTGCAGCAACAGTCGTATACTTCTCCAAATCACTCCGATGAGCTTATCCTATTACTTCATTTGGTAGTAAAGGATCCCTCGATGCCTGTCGGCCTGCTTTTTATAGCAAAGTACAGCCACGTGACTCACTGTGGGGACGATCTCATTCCCTGTACTGATAGTTGTACCTACATGTAATAAGCGGGATGTAAACATAACCTACATACTGCATTTTTTTTTTTAAACATCCTGGATGTATTTATTACCTCTGTAATCTCTCTCACACAGGCTCCAGTATTGCTGGTAATTAAACGCTGTCACGCTCAGAGGCGCGCCGTCTTCCCCGCCTCTGTTATTATTCCGCGAGCTCATGAAACTAAATGTCCTTTATGCAACAGCCCCATTTAAAGGCCACTCTGGTGATTCATGCGGGAAAATGAAAAGAGAGAGAGAGAGAGAGAGAGAGAGAAAAAAAAGGTTCAGTTAGAATCAGAAGCACATGATTCCTTTTCTGTTTTTACCGTCCTGTCGTCCGCGCCGCTGCTTTGTCTCTCTCCTCCTCACTTAACTTCGTTTGCCTTCTTTTCTCTTCCCTCCTGTCTCATTTTAGTCGCCTCACTCTCTTTTCAATCCCTTACATCCACGCCATCTCTCTCCCTGCATCACCTTCTAATATCTTTCTCTCTCAATTGAATCTCTCTCTCAGCTCCATCGTTCCCCTTCTCCCCTTCTCTCTGTGTCGGTGTCTCTCCTAAACTCATTGCTCCATGAGGCTAATCTTGTTAGCACCAAATGCACCATGTTCCACTAGCTCCTCTTAATTGCTGTTGTGTTATTAATGAGTGGGGAGCTGGGAAATCACTCTTAATTAGCTTGTCTCATTCGGCAGGCATCTCGAGTGAAGCGGCGGCGGCGGCGCTCAGGCACAAACACACTGGGGATAATTAAAGCACTTCACTTGTCGGAGTATTTATCTAAACCAAAGAGCAACAAGCCGTTCCCGCAATTAGCCTTGTCATTCATTAGCTGCAGAGTGCCATTGATTTGAGTGTTACGTTGTCATTTTGCCACCGCTGACACTCGTTCATGCAGCGCCGCCGTGGTACAAGTGTGCTTAACCTGTCCATGTGGCGAAGTCATGGCATGGGATCCCTGCACATTTATCTTTCATGGTGTTGCTGAGTCACTAACTTTATGTTTCCAAAGCAGATTACAGTGATGAATCAGGTTATAGAAATCAGGTAATCCTTTTTATGTATTGCATTTTATTCTCATTCTTGGTTGTTACAGAGAAACATTTCCTGTCGTAGGTTTTGTCATGCGTTATCGTGAGGCCCACCATAAAATCACGACTAGAAAGTATCTGACCTGAGGGTTTACTTTGCAAAATAATCGTGTTCCTCAGACAAAAAAAATCCGCCAAGTTTCTCTAAATCATGTAACTCCATCCTTTACTCAAGCGGGTCAAACACTGTTTGGTATCGCAATGGCATCTGATCACCGAACACACCTAACACTTCGCTTGAACCTTTTCTATTTCGCACAAAATATCGATTCTATGTCTTGACAACTCTCCAAGTCTCGCCTGATTGAATTTAAAGTCAGCAAAATCCTGTTTATGTAGATTTTTTTTAACTTTTGCATTGTTCCATCTCAATCAGCTGGTTGATTGCTTAGCTCACATCTTTAGCTTTATCCAATCAGATTTAACCACGACCTGCTGGAGCTGATCATCTCATCGCTGTCAAATTGTTAAATTGGTTTCCTCTCTCTGCTGTTGTCATTTCCTCACGCAACCCTGCCTTGTGTAATGACAAATAAATCAACTTGAACCAATCAGCTATTACTGCATGACATTTTTACTGGTTTGTCATGTCAATATAATTTCCTTTACATTTCCAGTAAGTTTTTTCAAAAGAGTTTTTCTGAAATGAATACCGGGGAACAAGGACAGTGTTTAATTTGCACTCTTGCAGTAAATTGATTAAATTACAGAAAAAGAAAACGACAACAACGAAAATTCCCTGGAAATTATTAGTAAATTAAGATTAGATAAGATAGATAGATAGATAGATCGATCGATAGATAGATAGATAGATAGATAGATAGATTACATTGTTCGTACAGAATCAAACTTGTTTTGTGCATCTCATCAGTTAGACACTGACCTTCACCGAATTTGTCTAGAGGGATCATCAGCTTTAAATTACAGGCAAACAGTCTGAAAGACAAGTCTGACACTGTGCAGCTAAACAGAGACACATAAATGAGATGATTGAGTGAGATTAACCTTTCATGCCCTCGGTGCCTGAAATGCATTTGGATAAGATAGTGTTAAGACTCTCTACTTCAAAAACCTACACTAACGCCTTCAAAATAATTGCTGGCATGACCTCAGCCTACAATAGTTTGGATCCCTCCATACTTAATAATAGCAATGAATCTCTGTTTCTTTGTATTGATGTGAATACCCTGCATGTCTGTCACTTTTAACAGGCTGTCTAGATCTGTCCAAAATGCCCACATTACCACTCTAAATGATCTAAATCTTCAATTTCCTCTTTACAGAGAGTGGTTTTACCAGCAGGTTAATCGGACGCTGTTTGTCAGCACTCAACAAGCACAGAGACGGAGGTAAAACTCTGCAGCTCTCTTCGTGAAATTCTACCTTTTTCACAGCAGGAAATAAAAAAAAACCCTGCTTTGAGTGAGTGCACCTGTCTTTGCCTCTGCGAGACCCTGACACGTTCACGTGAGAGAGACCTGTGTCGGTGCATTAAGGCAAATTTAATTTGCACCTACAGCTAAGAGAGACGAGGGAGGGAACTCTTATGGGGCAGGACTAATTGCTGCCTGGGGATCGGTGTTCATGTGTGTGTGAGTGTGTGCACAAGTGTGTGTTTGCCTGGCTGTCTTCATGCCAAAATAAACACTTTAGTGAATATTTAATGCACGTGTTTATCTGTGTGTGTCTGTCAGCGTGTGATAACAGAATGTCAGCAAAGACACAGGAGTTAATGAGGCCTTTTCCGCCACCAGGGCTGGATTGAGCGAGGTGCACAAAGCTCTGTGGGCATTATTTCTGAGTATAATCATGACTGTCATGAGTAAATCTGCAGGTACCCAAATTCATCAGCAGTGCTGTAAATCTAACCGTTCGCCAAATACAACACTGAGACCAGACGATTTCTGCAATTCCGGATGCATTATTCATCAGATAACAGAAATGGTATCAGCATCCTCTTATCATGAGTAAGCAATCATCGCCATCTTTTTTTCTATTAGGGAGTAATTGTGCTACGATAATAACATTGAGGTTTGATGTTCGTTTTTGGGATTAAACAAGATAAGGTGAACTAAATTCTGGTAAAGTAAACTGGAGTTCCTGAGCAAACTCTAATTAAAACTTGTTTCTTTAAATTTTCCATTAATCTTAAGACAGACAATTTTTATATAATGTTTGATTAACATAGTCACTTGCATCCCTGTTCAGGCATTTCATAAATTGTTTTCTATACCTGACAGACAGTAGAATGTGGTTTTCCTCATAGCTCTGTATTTGGTCCCCTTCTATTTACCTGTCTAACCCGTGCAACTCAAATCATTTTGCTTCTCTTCTGCACTGTGTAACTGAGATAAAATTAAAGTAGTTTGTAAACTTTCTCCATCTAAATGAAGACACATCTTAAATTGTCCTTGGGCTGATCGAACTTCTGCTAATAATTAGCTTTTTACTTCAAAATATCTAACATGAATCATATGGTAAAACATGCATACAAATAGATTATATAAGTATACATGAAACATGACCAGGATTTTTTTCACTGTATACTGGATGGAGATAAACATTTTTTTTTTTCACCACATGGAGCTAAATGGCTAATTTGAATGCACCTGAAGATTATTGAAAGAAGTCCATTTCTAATCTGGAGCAGTGAATATAATTTTAGTTTGATGATAAAAAAGTAATCAAAATGTACATTTTAACATATCCAACATAACAGTTCAGTCTTGATTTCCTTAAACAATAACGCCATATCATACAAAATTCCAATTTCTACACAATGTTGCTTCAATGCTGCAATGACGCTTTCAATTTGAACAAGAAGGTTGGTCATACTTCAGAGCCCCGAATGTTCCCTACTGTACACACCACCAACAAAACCAAACATGAGCTTGGATCTTATTTCCTAATTGTTGGCTGTGTGGTTTTACAACCTGTTTTGTATTTTTATAATTCACAACTAATTACCTTAAATTGTGTAGTTCAGTGTTAAAACACGGAACACATCATCTGGATTACGAAAATGATAAAGTAATCACATTGCCACATTGATGATGTTATATATCATGACTCTTCGTCTGTGAAAACATGTGAAAATGTTTTTATTAAAACCTGAAATTGAGTGTTTCCTTGAACGTGTGACGATAGAGACATCTTTTAGTTAGCAAGCTTCCTTCCCCCGTCTTGTAAGAACAATCTAGCACAGTGTCTTGTGTTTGCATTTCTGAATATAGCGAGAGAAAAAAGTGCTGTCAGGGGTAAAACTTTTTGTTCTGTGTAATCTCATCTGATGTAGTGCTGCAGTGTTTCCTCTGTCTCTGCACGCTCGTGTCCTCAGCAGGCAGGCTCATAAATTGGACAGCTAAGCCTTTCATAAAGTTTAATAAAGCGCTGTTTCGTGGCTCAGGGGAGCTGGTATTAGTGACGAGAGCCGCTGCTGCCATTCCAGCAAATCACATCATCATAATGAGGCTGTACTATGGGAGTAAGACACCTCCCTTACCACCCACACATCCCACCACCCCCCGCCTCCACCCCCTTTGTTTTCTTTATCATTCCTCTGACACACTACGATGTCTTCACTTCGCAGCATTTTTCCAATGGGAATATGGGGATAGCGTTGTTTAAACGTCGCGGCCTGCTTGGACAGGCTAGGGTTATTTCTCATTTAGTAAAGATCACAGACGCTGTAAATGCTCCGGCGGCATGCCGTGAATGCCAACACCGGTGTGATTGGCAGCTTGACGGCAGCGGCAGCATTTGCATGGCATTTAGCTGGGCGGGGGATGGCCACCCCTAACACCAAGGTGGGTAAATAAGATGACTTCTCTGTTCACACAATGTACACATGCACAAACACACACACACACACACACACACACACGCACACACAATCATGCACTCACGCATGCAATCTCACAATCTCAACAACCCCCAACCATCTTGGCCTGCCAAACCTGGAGCCACTCATAATTGTGTGGCATTTAGAGGAAAGGGACATCTCGTCATGTGGGCCACTGAAAAGTCTGTGCATCCCACTTCCACATTTTTATGTTGTTTGAAAATGTTTGGGCACAGTTGCATTTTCCGAGCTTGGAAAAGAAGGAATAATGCAAGCCCCAATACAGCTTATTTTGAGATTCACTTAATACCATTTTTGGAACGTTTGGAAAATGTAAATTATACTTTATCTTTGTAATTGTAAATAAGCCTAAAGTATAAGTAATTATCCGCATTTTCAGCTTAAGATATAGCAACCTTTAAGTTATTAGAGATGTTTCCAGTTGGTGAATGTAGTGAAGCATTTAGCTGCTAAAAGGCAAGACTGAAGAGTCGGTGCAGACCAAAACAGAGCTAAAACTGTGACTTAAATTTGCCAGGTGGCCAGTAACACCTCGCTACAAGTGAATGCTAATGTTCCTCAGTGTCTGCTGGATGTGTAAAACAAAATAGAATTGTTTTTTAACATGTAAATGATGTCTGTCAGCAACACTAAGCCCACGAAAAACTTCCCTAAGGGGACAATAAAGTTTATCGTATCGTATCGTATCGTATCACATTGTATGGTTTCACATTGTATCATATCGTTTTGTATAATCTCGGATCAAAACCTATTGCATTGTATCGTATATTTGGTGGGTTGGTTAGTGTATCTACCTGAGACTAACAAATGTTCACTTAGTCTCACATTTTTGCCGAATCATTCTCGACAGGTGTATTGAGACTGAAATGAAAATGATGGTTTCAGCCCACGAGACTGTATCAAATAGCACGCTTTAAGCAAAGCTGGAGTCCTTTTACCAGATGGTTAAACGGGTAGAGCGGTTGTCCACCAATCAAAGAGGTGGTTTAATCCATGGCCCCTGCAATCTACATGTCAAACTGGCCATGGGCAACATACTAAACCCCCAAATTCCATTCATTCTTCTATCAGAGTATGAATGTGTGTGCGAATGGGTGAATGCTTTGAGTTATACAACATTAAACAATGCACAAGAAGCAGCCCTACCTCTGGTGGAATCAGTCAGATATATTTATTTCCATTTCTTTGTATCATCAGGCTCTGGTAACAACCTCTACGATCCAACAATACAAGTGCTGTTTAGACAGTTGCTTTCCCTGGACAGGATGAGCAAAGCAGACAAACAGCTGGTTGCATAAGCACAAAGTCGGCTGGGAGCTAGAGAGCACAGAGTCTCTCTTCAGCAGAGGCAAAAAGATGGAGAGAAAAGAGCTTCTCAGTCAAGAGACAGGTACCAGAAGAAGAAGTGCAGTGATAAACTGACAGACTGGCTGACTGTACACCTATTCACCTGGCTGATGGGAAAGCTTCATTTTTGATAATACTCTATAGAGGAGGGAAAGGAAATCAGGGTAAAGCATGTAAAGGCAAATCTTTATTCAAGTCTTTAGACTGTATATTGAATTCATTATGTTTCTTGCATTTGTTGTCACATAGACTTTCAATTTCTAATTAAGGATCTTTCTGAATCACACAATTTACAGCAGAGTTCCAGTCAATTCAGAAGACGTATTGTTTTTTTAGTTAAATGTTTCTGAGTAATGTAATGTTGGCGTGTTTTGTTCAGGGGCTGTTTCGTCTCGTTGCCACATGAGCAATGACTCTGGCATTTAAAGTTAAACACATTAAAAGCATAACATAGCTATCGTACTCAAGACAGGATCACTTCTGTTTGTGTAAAGGTCTTTTTGAATTGAACATTATGCGCATAGCACAACTCCGTGTCTTATACAACCTTTAAAGCTGCATAAACTTATTTTTGACCTCTTGGGGGCAGTAGACACAAAATGTAAACACGACACTATCATATTACCTCTTTTAGGTTCATAATAGCTTGTTAGCAAACAGTTGCCTGCCTACACTTTAAGCAGATACGGAGAAAAATTAGGATTTGTTTTTTGGAGTTGTGTAGTGGGAGTCCAGTATTTATTCTCCTTGAGCTCTGTTTTTGTTTCCACCAACTCTGGATGGCAATATTTGCATCTTTAGCTGCCAAATACTCCACTTTGTTCACCAGCTAGTAGTCTATGTCCTGCTTGGTCTTTTTTGCTGAAACATTTGCTTTGTATCGCTAAAATGATCTTGACACAAAGTGAGAGTGACTCTGAATCTGTTAATGTGTGGAAAGGAAAATCAAAACAATTAACGGAAAGACTAAGGAAAAATACAGACTATAGCAGTCTTACAAAATTGTCTGTATTACTACGTTTTCCAGCCTCAGCCTGCTGCTTGCTAACTGTAGCAGCCGTCAGCTAGTTAGCTCAGTAAGCCATGCAGATAGCTGTTTGAACTGTGTGCTCCAGGACCAGGGGCGTATTAGCGTTTACATCAACACAATGTCTCAAAAATGCTATTCATTCACATTTCTGTTGATAATCATAATTGTTTTTAATGATCCTAAAATTCTTATATATTGCCATATCCAGTGTATAGGATTCTTACTTTCAAGCGATTTTACACTAATATAAACATAATAGCAAACATTAAATCTCTTATACCCCACTATATCCTACATACTGGGCCTTTAATTGTTACTGCATTGTCACAAATATTTCATGAATCAGTTATCAGCTTTTATAATGACAAATAATGAAAACCTTTTCCAGGTTGGGAGTTGACATTTAAGTGAATAATTCCCTTTTGGTTTGTGTATTTACTTCCAATGTAGCTTACTTCTGAGGTTTTTTTTAATTAATGAGGAAGGACACCTGCATGGACTGTTCGACCACCTACTGAAGAGCATCTGGGCCAAAAACCACTTTACTCAGTAACATTTACACATGAAGCATAACCGTACATAACTGTAGGCGATTTAAAAAGGGCCGGCTACAAAATATGTGAGATTTCACCAAAAGCACTTGTGTGACAGGTGTGATGGTTTCTTTATTCATGTGAGTAGTTTAATGGTTTGATTTGTTGTCCTCCATATTGTGTGCAGTGTGTAGTGGCATTGGTGGTAGCAACAGGAGCAATAGTGGAGGTAAAATCAATGAAGTAATTAAGTAATTAAGATTTGTTCCGCCTAATTTAATTCACCCCTTTCTCTCTATTCTGAAGATTTCGCAAACGCTCCCATACCTTTTGCTCTCCCCAGAGCGGGAGATGTGTTTATGTGTCAGAAGTCATATTAACCTCTCCAACTCATCTTATTTTCTAATATTTTATCCAGCGGCAGAGCAATCACGCGCTTACATTTACACACCGTCCCTCAACTTTTATTCACCTGAAATCATTCTGAAATGACATTACCAGTGACAGCCAGGCAATAACAAAAGTACAAAAACTTCTTTGAAAAACAATAAATCAATAAGCCTCGCCAACATATCCTGTTACATCCCCGACTCCTTGACACCTGAAGCTCATTAAACACAGCCTAACGTCAACTTAGGAGAGGGAGAGTACACAGAGGCTCGCCTTTTCACAGCCTATCACAATAAGAGCTACTGAGCAACCTTGATATATTGTATATACTAGAAATAAATATGATTGTCCTTTAATCTGATTTTATTATACTGGGGACTCCCGCTGGCAAATCTACTGAGGGCTGATAGCCTGTAATCTTATTGCAGGGAGCGCGCTGTGTTTCATATCCCCTTCTTGATGGTGTTTTATCATGTCAGGACTATTATTGTTCCTATTGGTATATGTGTTTCTGCATTTATATGCGCCGGTGTATATAACCTAATAAATCGAGTTATTGCACATTCTCGTGTCTGTTTGCATATGTATGTGTGCATGTTTGTGTGCACCCTGAGGTCCCACGCAGCACGGATGTGGGTGCTAATTTTGCCCGTCGGCGTGCCGGGGCTGCTCTGAGGGTTCTGCTCTGTTTATGAACCGGGCATATTGACCCAATTTGTAGCCTTGGCGTTATGTCTCTCTCTCTCTCTCTCTCTCTCTCTCTCTCTCTCTGTCTCTCTCTCTTTGTCCACCTGCCGGGGCATATTGTGAGCCTGCGTGGCTTGAGAGACGGGCGCGCTCAGACTGAACTAAACGCCATACGCATCATTGAGCGGCATTACCAACCTCTCCCCCGCTCATCACTCTCGCTGGATGCTGCAGGTGTGTGTGCACGCGCGCGTGTGTGTACAGTCTGTGCCTCGGTTAACTAGAAGGTCTAATAAATCAACCTGTCTGTCCACGGCCTCCTCCCTTCCCTTTGCTCTTACCTATTCCCCCATTACGCCTCCCTCCTCCTTCCTCCCCACTCATCTTTTTTTGCTCCCCTCCTTCCTCCATCTCTCTCCTTTATGTCCTGTAATTCTTCTTTTTAAAGCTCAAGGGGTGGTGTTGGATGCATTACGTGCCCCCTGATAAATCACTGTCTGAGGAGCGGGTCAGAGTATCATGGCCATCTGCAGATCAACTTACTCTCGTGTGTGCGTATGTGTGGATTGCCCGGCCTTGGACGTGATTGTACACCGTTGCAACAGTGTGTATTTGTGTGCATGCATTTGTACATGTGTCTCAGGTATTGCTCGTGGTATTACGTGCAGCATGTGTGCGCATGCAAGCGACTGCCATTTTCTGGCCAGTACTGATCTCCCTGTCCCGCTGAATGGTGGCTGATTGAGACGCATGGACTGCCTTTGTGCCCTGATCTAGTTGCCATTGATTACCTATCAGGGTTTTTGATTGCATCCTGGAAGTAATTCTTTTAAATAGGCCCTAATGGCCTCCAATCTGGGCTGATGACGACCTCAGAGAGTCCAATCGCAGATCCATTTAGGCCCTTTCAGACCCCTCCACGTACACTCTGAAACGCTCGCCCATTGCTCACGTCCCCTCCCTCCTCCGCCGCCCGGTTGCCACCGCCACCACGACTGCCTCTTGTGTCGTGTCAGTGCCACATCTCTACGCACTGTAACCTGCGTGCAAAAGCGCGTCGGCCATGCAAATCTGCCTCGAACTCAGATGCAGACGTTCTTCTTACGGCAGGAACCTTGGCCTCTGTAAAGATTAGAGGGATGGCGCGAGGTGAGTGAAGTAATTGAGAATGACAGCGAGAAAAGACTCGAATAGAGCGTAATCCTGCTTTTAACCGGAAAAGATGAAGTAAGGGGGAGAAAGTCCAGGTTTCAGATTTGCAGGGAGAAAGAAGAGGTATGACAGATCTGTTAGGGATAAGGGAGAGAGGGGAGGAGGAGGAGGAGGAGGAGGAGGAGGAGCGGGGAGAGATGGTCGTCAGTACGTCAGGCTGTGTTATTATAGTCTGAGGGTTGGATGGAGGCATGAGAAGGAGGAAGAGGAGGAGGAGGGGGAGTGCAGCAGCAGACAGGAAGAGGGCTCGCCGTCTAATCCACCAATTTTCTTACATTACGGCTCCCCCTCCTTCTCTCCACCTCCGTCCTTCTCTCCTCCGCCAGCCTCTCCTCCCTCCTCGCTCGCTCCCGGCTGCCAGACCTGTCGACAAATGAAACCAGAGATAGCGGCGGCGGCTTCACAGAGATTGACTCGAAGGAGTAAAACACACACCGAGAGAAACGAGGGAGCGAGACACACACCTCCTGCACCTCTAACAACACGAATGTAGCGAGAAAAAAACCCCACCAAAAAATAAAAAACCCAGTGGCTCAATCATCTATTGTTCTGTGGAGGTTTCCTGCGTTTGCTGCACGCCTTTCACCAAACTTTCATCCACTTCTTTTTTTTTTCGCAGGGGAAAGCGTACACGCGCCCACTGCTTTGAACGACGTGCCGAGAGAAAAATGCGGCTGTCTTGTTGTGAAAGCAGCCCCTGAGCGTGATCAATAACTTCCTGCTGATGAGCAGAAAAAAACCTGATGACAGAATATTAAATTAAAGAGATTGGTTTACGCCGGGAATGTATTAACGGCTCACTTAGCAGAATTACGAAGCAATGATGATAAACAAGGTTCCTCTGCCAGGCAGTGCTGCTCGTCAGTATGCTGAACCTCGTTTATTTATTGATAGATTTTTGTTTTTCTCCATGATTGGCCAGTCTTATTTAATCCGGAGACAAACTGTAGCTGGCCGGCCTGGCACTGATTTGATGAATAGCTGCTGTTGATTAAATCCGGCTCTTTGCTTTTAGGGGAATTACACTCGCAAAGTCAGAGTTCCTACGATTTACAGTCGATTTCCTTGGCCTTGGAGCAATCTCACGCAACAGCGCGAAGCATCGCCCTCTGATGTGTTTCCTCTCAGGCGACGGCAGCTGACACTGGCAAACACACACACACACGCACACACACACACACACACGCACACTTACTTCTGCTAGTAACAAACCCCATCCCAAAAATTGGCTCAATCTTGACCTTCTCTACTTTTGCGTCTAATTTCCGGCACACAATCCGACTTGATTTTTCATCTCCTCCAAAATAAAAGTTTACACCGTCGTCTCATCCTCCCCTCTCTCTCCACCGCAATTTAATGATTTCCATTCGCCCGCCCTCTTGATTGATTTGCATTCCAGTCACTTCTCATTGGGCGAGGCAGAACCCTGACTGAGTGGGACTAATTTGCCATGCTAATGAGATGGCTCCGACAAACAGAGCCAGCTGGAGACCAGAGTAAATGATCCTGTCATCAGTCAAGAACACAAACATGGCTAACAGCTAATTAGCTCGCGGCAGTTTGTAGAGGTGACATTCTATCTGATCTGTGCTGCGGTGGGAAAGAAAAAAAAAGGGGGGGGGGCAATAAAGGAGAGAGGAAAAGGGGAAGAGGGATGTTTGGCTTGCTGATGAATTTGGCTTTTTGTTTCTCCAAAACACACGCGATGTGAAACACACACACACAAACACACACACTTGGAGACAAACACAGACATCTATAACTTCTCCCTGTTTCCTTTGCATTATGCTGTGCAATGGGGACAGAGCGAGAATGTGCCAGCAGAACGAGCGGAGAAAATATGCTAAGCAGACAATCAGAGGTGTACCCCCCGGTGTTAAACAGCCAATCATGGCTGTCCCAGTGTGTGTCACCAGCCAGCAGGAGGCAGAATTAGTCCTGGTTAGCAGCCAGAGCCCCGCCGAGTGGCTGATTAGTCTTTTAGACTGAAGAGGAGACAGAATGTTAAAAGTCCAACTGCCTATCTGCGACTCTTCTGCACTGCAGACAAAGAGCCTTTTTATATTAAAAATAAAGTGAGCAGCCGCGGTGCGAACGCCTGGTGAATGTGAAACACTGAATCCTGAACAATAATTGCATCTACTAGTGTTAGATAGACAGTTTTAGACGTGCATTTAGGGAAGTGATTTGCCACAGTTCAGCAGACGTGGCTGAGTTTAGCTGGACTAATGACTTTTAGTCCAGTCCAAGATGTATAAAAGTTTTCACTGTATCTATATATTGTTATCTTCGATCCTATAATCCTCGAGGACCCCGGGGCTGCCTGTTTTAGGCCCTGTATACACATATATGGGTATTTCTTAAAACAAAGATTTTTCTATTCGTTTTGGCCATCTGTATGCATGTAAACAGTGCTTTAGTTCCTTAAAAAAAGTCCTTCTTAAGTGCATTTTTTTCCTCTGTGTATACGTTTGTGCATGAAAAATGGAGGGTTTGGGGAAACGATGACGTCGATGATGATGAGCAGCTCCCCCTCATCGTCTGTCCACACAAATGAATCACTGTTTTGCTTTCTGTTTTTCCGTAGCACCTCAGAGAGGTGTTCGATCAAAGGAGCCACTGCTGTTTATGCTTTTAAGTCACGACCGCCAAAGGGGAGAATGTTCACTGCAGCACTCAGAATGTGATGTCAGGGCTGTAGACTTTATTGCCCCCCACTGGCCCGGCATTCTCATTCCAACGTTCGTAATCGTTTTGCGATTTCGTGGGTTTGGGTAAACCGAAAATTTGCGTGATCAAGACGGCTTTGTCAAACGAAAGGGAGGAAAATTTGCTTAGAAAAACATCCACGTTAATGTTTTCAAGTCCTCCAATGTTTCACTACCTCGGCACACCTGATTCCAATGATCGGCTCGTCATCATAGCGAGCCGTTCATTGGAGTCAGGTGCGTTGGGGAAGGGAAACATCTAGAATTCGCAGGGCATGGGGGCCCTCAAATTTTAGTACTTATATTCAGCATTTATATTACGCTCTACACAAACATAGCTAATGGTTTATAACACAGTGTATTTAGTTGTAATCAGATATCAGTGTATTTGTAGTTGTGAATGTGTCGCCATTAAGATAACAATGATAATTGTTGACAGATCTTAATAGAACGTTGTTATTATAGTGTGTTGAACAGCATTATACTGCTGATAAGAGACCTTAAATGAAAGTGTGACCCACAATGTATTTTCCGACACTACTAGCTGTCACCTACACGTTTTGGGACGTTGTAGCTCTGATTAGCTCGCTGCATCATTAAGACCCTCGGGATCTCTTGTTTTCCCCCTGCTCTTCTCCATGTCACCACTTCCCTGGTAATTAATTGTTTTTCACCGAGGTCCGTCTCCCTTTGTTTCTAGCTTTCAGCACCCTGGTCTGTTTGTCATCTGGTCGCTCCATGCTATTTCGGTTTTTATCAGCGCAAACACTTTGCATCCACCCATTTGTAATCTAATAAAGAAATGGCAGCAAGCTGTACGTTCCTTTTGGGGGACTGGATGACTTTGAGCACCAGATGCTGATGTTCCCCCAGAGTCGTTACCGTGATGGAGTCAATCCTTAA
>CAEMYA010000092.1:4360822-4392665 GCA_903131615.1 Diplodus sargus
CACCTCCCCTTGCTCACTCAGTGTGCAGGCCGGATTAACCTGCTGGTAGCAGGAGTAAATCCAGCGCTGCCTCCGCCTCTCTGTCTCTGTGTCTGAGGAGGCCTGGTTATCCCTTCACACAAGCTCCCTGTTCAAAGGGGCAACCGTCGGGGATTAATGACGTGTTAAAGGGGCGAGCATGGGGGATTTAGACGCAGCTTGCTGTAAGGACAGGAGATTTAAGAACATGGACCAGTGGTTAGTGCTCACTGAAGTATGATTAGTTAGACACTGTACCCCCGACACACACACACACACACACGCACGCAGACAATGACAGACAGCTGCTATGTTATTATTCTATATACCCAGCGGATGATGTGGCGGTGAAAGGACAATACCATTGTGCTTGTTTTATTGCAAATATACCTCTGTAACCCTGCTGACTTGTGGGCCAGCAGCAGTTTCATTGAGTGTCCACATCATGAAGCCAGTTGAATAAGTTCAGTTTCTGTTAAATGGTTTTCTATCCTTTAAATTTGTGTTCTAAGTCATATGCAGTATTCATTTCATTGCAAGCAGCTTAAATTGTGAATATAAACAAAATGACTTTGTCTTACCCTGATGTGTGTCTGTGAATCGGACGTTTCGTGACAGAGAGGTGCGTTTGATAGACCTTCAGTCCGTGACAACAAAGGATCTGTACGTTTGTGAGGGAGACGGGCAGTGTATGTACCTTTTCATGAAAACTGCAGTGAGCATGCTGTTTGTGTGCTCATATGTAAAACATGCACTGTTGTGTTGCATAATGTCAAAGTGTTGCGTAAGATGTCACCATTCAAACCAGTCAAAAGTCCAGTGGAGCGGGTGGGAATGCTTTCAACCTGCAAACATATATTCTTTTCCCTACAATGCCTGATTCAATAGACGCATACATATCACAGATTCCTAGAGATTTCAAAGACATTGATGTTAAAGGAACATGGTATGAGATTTGAATAATTCTGACTTAAACTCCCTAATGGTAAAAAAAAAGACATACGGCAGATGCCAATGTCTTGGGGAATTGGGAAGCAACATGCACTTCTAGGATTTCTTTTGTTACTAATCTACAAATAGAAACTCTGATGCTAATAAGAGGAATCAACATTTTCATAAACTGTATCATGATCTTTCGCTATAAGCAACCTTAATGTAGTTGCCATGAACAGAGATTATAGAAAGCAAGAGTTAAAAAAAAACCCCAACAACTTTCTGATTGTATTTAAACTGGAGTTTTGCAGAATCATTCAGTCTTGACGCTCTCTCTGGTGATAGTGTTGCCTCTGTCCCTTTATGAGAGAAGCGCTGTTTCAAATTACGAGCTAATCAGCGTGCGGCCGGTGGGTCAACAAGGTCTTGTCAGCCTGCGTTATTCAGCAAATATTTCCACAAACTGTCTCATGGAAGCTGCTATCTGCGCTTATCTGTTAATCTCAGCTAAAACTTGGGCGCACACAGTGTTTTTAGCCCACCTGTTTAGTTGGTCCTGCTGCGATGAGTAAAGGGAGTTTACAGCAGTGACGGCGACTGTGTTAATGTTGTTATGCCTCCTTGTTATGAACCCTTTCTCAGACTGAACCCAGCGTTCAGCTTCTCTGGTCTCATGGCGCAGCTAAAGGGGAACTCCATCGATTTTATTTCAAAGCCTGTCTTCAGATCTTTGACTCAATGTAGTTATGATTGATTGATCTCAACTGTCTCGTGTTGGAAAGTAAAAAAAAACAAAACCAAGTGAGACAGAACCAAACTCGCAGCAAGCTCCTTATCTCTGCTTGAAGCTAGTCACTCAGGGCTAACTACGACACACCCAAATTGACAGAACTGTGTGTGTTGCATTGTGGGAAATGCAGTCCCCAGGTTCTGACAGAGATGGAGCATTTGTGGAATATATAAAACGACAACATCTCTAGTTCTGCTGCATCGATTCAGAGCAAAATTGACTCTAACAATGGGATGCGACGTGCAGTCGTTGGAGGCGTCTTTTAGGGCCTTAAAGAAGGTAAACATACCCGTGGACTGAGGTGCACGAGGTCAAAGTGAGTAATTGTGAGGGAGTATAATATTAGAGGTGC
Organism: Diplodus sargus; assembly: GCA_903131615.1. Lineage (NCBI taxonomy): Eukaryota > Metazoa > Chordata > Actinopteri > Spariformes > Sparidae > Diplodus > Diplodus sargus. Next base: position 4,362,916 of record CAEMYA010000092.1, read on the forward strand.
TGTAGAAAGTGTGAGTGTGTGTGTGTGTGTGTGTGTGTGTGTGTGTGAGACGGCTGGAAGAAGATTAAGAGACATATGTACAGGTGATGATAGTGAGTCGGGATCACTGAGCAAGATGTTAAGGCCACCCACTCCCCACCTCAACCCAAGTCCATCCTACCCTTTCCCTTAATCCCCTACTCGGGCCCCCCTTCTAAACCCACTCACACACACACACACACACACACACACACACACTGCAACCCATCTCCCCTCGAAATCCGCTCCCGTGCAATCTCCCGTGCATCAGCTGCCAAATGAAGTTCCTCTTTAGAAAAAGAAAAAAAAAACTTGGCTGGCGAGTCGTCTGAGGCACAGTGGCTGGCGGCGGAGGCAGCCCTTGTGTTGAAGCCAATAATCCGGCGTCAGGGCTTCAGGTGCGCAGAGGGATGTGATTGACAGGGCTCGATATGAGGCCCTCGCTCCACTTGACATTTGGGTTTCATAAGGTCTGGAACAAAAGGCAGGGGCAAAATAATCAGAGAGGGGCGCAGGCAAATAAATCTGTTTATTCCTCCTCACCTGCCCCCCTCTCCTCACCTCTGCACCTCCCGTGCTCGCCCACATCATCGGCTCAGCCCTTGGATGGGGCGGAGGGGGGGGGAGGGCTTGATATTACCTTTTCCAAGCCTTAGTGGATTCACGCGCCACGACAGCAGGTCACTTTAGGCCCTGTGCTTACCTGAGATATTAGTTTGTATGTGTGGTAGATAGAGATGTGTATTTGAATGGCTGAGGCGGTGTATATGTGTGCACAATCCCGTGTATGTATGAGGGGAGCGGCAGAGACAACAGGGAAGACAGAGAGACAGAGGCAGACAGACGAGAGGAGAGCGTGATGATGTGGTGTCATGTTGTGGAAAGCAAGGTAAAGGTATACAGTGTATAACTGTGACGATCAGAGTTTGTTTTTTTTTAAAGACGCAGCCAGGCACAGATCTGATCCTAAATGACTCCATCAGAGGTGATCAATCCGGAGAAAGAGAGAATGATCGTGAATGACTGTGAAGTGCAGTGCAGCACAAGATGATTAATATTTTCGACACACTCAGTTAGTGCAGCTAAATGACTGAGCGCGGTGGTTAAGTGAGCTGCTGACCCAGCAACAGTGTGTTTCATCTACACACACTAAACATCTACTCACAGCGGCAAATGTAAGCGCACTGTAGACAGAGAGAGAGAAGGGGAGGGAGAGTGGTAATCATAAAAGACTCTATTTCAATTTACTCGGCAATAGGCACCCTAATAGGTGGCCCGGGTGGTCAAATAATGCAAAAATGTCATGTAAGTATTTCCGATTCTGGCTCCTTTAAGCCATTCTACATGACTTAAGGGAGTTATAGTCATAATGTTTCAGCTATATGAGTGTCATCACCGAATCTGCAGATGGCCTTGCCTCATTGACGCTTTAAAGTGAGTTCCAGCTCATCGTTTAACTGCTCAGATCTGACCTTACTTAAACATAGAAAATAAAAAAAACTAAGATTGCGGATGCTTTTTCGTGAGATGAGACGGCAACTGTTTCGTTGACAGCTCATATGCGGAGTTAAGAGCTTCTAAGCCTAACCTAGAGCCTACAATAGCCAGTGTGTGATCGTGTAGACAGGTGACCCCACCGTGTCTGTCTGAGTCAGTTACAGGCTCTGGATGATTGATGCATCATGTTGCCAATGAGATTTCAATTTCAGTCTTTAAGTAGGCTGTTTTTCCACGTGTGCACTTTTCTGTCTGTTTTATATGTACTTAGCATGAATCAGGACATTTCTGGGTCGGATAAGTCAAAGTCAGTTGTAACAGTTTTTAATGCTGGAGTGCTGAGAAAGAATTGAGGTGTCTTAAAGCCTGAGGAAAGTGTCCGGTGGTACGTCACTCAAACAGGGTTTACTTTGTTTCACCTTCATCATACAGTTATTCATCTTCATTGCTATGCATGCTACAAACAGCTGTGTTAAAAAAAAGAAAGTTCGTAAAATACAATGTCTCTTTTCTTTCAGTGATTTACGCATTCATACTTAAGGAATCTGTTATTATAATCAAACAATATAATACACATTATTAACAACATTATTCTGAGACAACCTTTGGTACTTATGTATATTTTAAATATCTTGTGTAATACTATTTTACTTGTACTATTAAGGTGCTGAATGGTACTCCTATGTAATTGTATTGACAACAGTTCTTCTATCCCAAGTCAAAAAATAGAAGAAAAAAAATCTGCATGCCAAGGGAAAACAATCCTTGAAAATATGTCCCCACACACGTACTGAAGACAGAATAAAGGGGCTGGGAGAGCGCCAACGAGCCTGCAGCCAGTCATTATAATTCAAATTGAAGTTCATTAAGTGTTTACAATATTTGGTCGACCCCGCTGTGATTTACATCATATACAAACAGGAAGATGCGGGCTACATACAGCGGAGCTCAATGAGGATTTAATTGCAGGGGTTGTAAGTGCAATCTGTGGACATGGCAGCAGCCTGGTTTAATGGGCCATTCAAATTAAAAACGCAGGAAAAGCACGAGACACCTCGCGGCCATATGTTCGCCTCTGCCTGGATATCCAGAAAACAAAACAAAAACAGAAAGTCAACAGATAGTTTCCAGATTAATCCATGTGACATCTTTCAGGAGCAGCTCGAGCCCCCCACGTGGGGAAGCCCGCATAAATCTCATCGTGTCGGAGGTGATTGGACGACACGTCGATGATTGGCAGGAGAGTGGAGCGCAGGGCGAAGACCATTGGCTGCCTTTAATGGCCTCTCCTCCTTCAGACCACACACCATTGGCTTCGGGGGGCTTCGCGGAGGAAGCCGGGAAGTTGTAGTTCTTTCCGGCCGACGCACATCTGTAGTGCTTATTACCGACTAATATGAATTAAACTACACGTCCCGACGTCACGGTGCGGGCTCCTCTAATTGTTGTGAATATGTAATTGCGCTCGTGCGACTGGTTGCGTTTCCAAATTTGGCTTCGCGAGGGGCTGGCTGCCACAGTCGGTGAGGTGGTCGCTCCGCCGGGTTCTGCTGCGCGAGGATGTGAACACTGAACGGAGGCTGCAGGACATTTAACCGGCGAATGCGTGACGACGGGACGCAGCGGAGAGGCTCAGTCGCGGACAAGCGGGGTCATGGTGTGCCAGAAGTCGATGCTCTGTAGGGAAAATCAGAGAAAATAGAGGATTCGTTGTTTAGTTCACGGGGGGAAGAATATTGAGCTTTGTGCGCACAGAATTACGCGCTGGAGATTTTTGGGAGAACTCCTGCTTTGGTTGTCTCACTGACTGGACTTTTTTAAATTATTTTTTTATATATATAAATACAAAATAACAGAAAGACGGGTTCGAGGATGTTTCCACTCTTTACGGAACCTGCACACAGCCCGCAAACCGACCACTGACCGGCCGACCCTTTTTACGCACGGCTCAAGCTCCGTGCTCGAACAATTCTGATTTTTTTTTCTTGTGTATGTGGACGAACTTTGCAATACATTTTTAATGATTCGGGACCTGAGCAAGATGTACCCCCCGGCACGGCATCCGGTAAGTAGAGAGCAAACGCAGCAGCCGAGGCAGTATGTCAAAACAGCGCAGATTAACAGCCGCGCGCCTGATGCGTAATCAGTTTAGATCAAGTTTCCGTGCCACTGCGCGCCCGCACGGACAATTGCGCTCATTGTCAAACTGCTGCAGCTGCATGTGTGAGTCTGTGAGTGTGCGTGGGTTAACGTGTGAGGAGCCCGAAACCAAAAGGCCACCCTTATCACAGAAGGCCTATTGTCATTCTACAGTCTTGTCTGTGTGTGTGTCTGTGTCGTGACACTGAACTTTGGCGGCTCAGTTCTTCCTCTCTCCCCCCTCCCCCCCTCTACGCGCTGTTTTGGTTTGGGTCGAGGTCCCCCACCAGCCGGGACAGCCGTTAAAGTTCACCGTCACCGAGTCCTGCGACCGGATCAAGGAGGAGTTCCACTTCCTGCAAGCCCAGTATCACAGGTGAGAGTTTGAACGATGGCAAACATCTGCATGGAAACATCTGCTCATCATCAGACAGTGACAAATCATACAAATACTCATTTGTTCTATCATTATACAGCGAACCATTAATTGAGAAAACAATAGTGTAGATTAATAATGGTGACATAAGCCTTACTTGTGGCCTGAGTCCTTATTATAAACTGAAAGCTCGGCATTATGTGAGAAAAAGGGTCATTTCTGGGATGCTGACCTGGCTCGCTCCAGTCATGCAGTGTGACCAACGTTTTCCGGGAAATGCATGATGCAATGACACGAAATCCAAGACACGCATTGATTGTCTTTTTTGTTAAGGGGTTTAGATAAGAAATTAAATATTTTTTAGTCGGAGGTAAATATCCATCTGGAGATCCCATGAAACGATTCTCCTCAGACCTGCTGCTGCGTTTGTCTCGGGGCCCTCATCTATCACTGGTGACTAACCACAGGTAAACCCCATCAACCTTGGTATGCACGCCTCTCTCTGCGAGCCCAAGTGGTGTGAAATACTTCTTTACCCGACATGATGAAGTGTGAAATACATTGCTCGGGGGGCAGAACCGTAAGCACGATGCCAATGCATAATAATCGCCCACCTCTGGCCACCACGTAATTATTGCCCAATCACCTGGTGAGATGAACCGGCGCTCTAGTTTGCTGGCCAAAAACCTGGAGCTGAATGAGCTTGAAGCAGGGACAGTGTCTGCTGCATGTGTAATACTGCGATCAGACCGCTTCATGTGCGCATGAAATCCAAACTGCAGGGAGACACCGATTTGGTAAAAAGGGGAAGCCAGGTTTGGTCAGATATGCACACTGAATACAGAGGTCGTGTGGGTTTTTATTAAGCAAAGTCAAACTTTCTCTGCTTTGCTGTCACATGGAGTGGTATTTCAAATATCTGATAAAAACTTAACTTTATATCTCCACCTCTGTTGATCTTGCAACTTCATTTTAAATGACTGAATATTTTCGCTCGAGTTAATCCTCCAACCTTGCAGGCAGATAAAAACCAACTGGACACTGGCACCATCACCCAGCTGAAATTGAGGTTTACGCTCACTCTGACGCGTTGAAGAATTCAAACTTTTAATTTGAAATGTTCAAAGCAAAGATGACCGTGTTCGTCGTGTCTGTGTCCTAATTCTGTCTCCACATTGTACACCTGCCAGTTTCCTCATGAACTACACGTACGTGCGCTTCCTGTGGTGATACGTGAAAGCTTTCCAGTAACACACAACATTAAAAAGAGTTAAGCTTTTGTGTAACCACAGTAGTAAAATGGATCCTCATTATATGGTTGCTTTTTTGTCGATGGTGCAGTTTTGGCATCCACTCACACTGTAAGAATATATGATGAGGTTTGTGTGGTCGCCTATTGATCCATTAATTACTGCTGTGTACCTGCTGAGTAAGTGTCTGCAGGGGAAACTGGTGTGATCTGAGCAACTCTTCTTCTTTTTTTTTCTCTCTGCTTCTTCGTTGCACTTAAATTTAGAAATGCAAATGTAAAGTAACAGGATGTAGACGCTTTCAGGCTCGGCGTTCTGCAAAGTGACATCTATGATTTACATTTCTAACATGTCAAAGAGTTGTTATCTTGCAGAATTTCAGAATCTAAAGTCATACATATAATATTTGTTTTTTTTAAATTTCATTTTATATGTTGTTGTGTGTGTGTGTGTGTGTGTGTGTGTGTGTGCGTGTGAGTGTGATTGATAACGACAAACACTAACAACATCTTCCTTCTGCCTCACAGTCTGAAACTGGAGTGTGAGAAACTGGCCAGTGACAAAACTGAGATGCAGAGACACTATGTCATGGTGAGTCTCACTGATTATGTGTGTGTGTGTGTGTGTGCGCCCGTGTGAGCATTTTTTTGGTGTATGCAAAAAAGAGGAATGGCAGAAAAACTTTTTTTGACCTTGCTTTGATTGTCGTTTTTTTTTCCAGTACTACGAAATGTCATACGGGCTGAACATCGAGATGCACAAACAGGTAGGAAGCGTTCTTTTGCTCGAACGTTAGAAAGAAGCAGAACCGATTCAAACGACACCATAGTGGGTGTCAGAGGAACACGAGTTCTTGAAACTGCTGCTGATCACCAGCGGCGCCACCATGTCATCGCCTCAAAAGATCAAACTGCAGTCAGCTGAAGGAAGTCTAGAAATTTAAAATCAAAGTATGTCAGATTTCAAAGTGTCTTTTTTTCTTCCAGTTCGGGGCCTCAAATCATACGAAATGTTGTTGATTTTTTTGTTAAAGGGGCACTATGTCATTTTGGAAAAAGAAACTCAAAGTCAGAATTTGATATTTACAATCATTATCAAAAATCTTCAATATTGGCATTTGTTGATCTTCCTTTGCATTATTTAAATGTGCACCATGTAGTTTTGAGAAAGAAATTCAGACAAAGATCATATTATGATACCAATAAGGTGATAATACAAACTCAGAAATATTTATTTGATGAAAATCTGTCCATAGTGGAATAAACAAGCTGTCCTCAGAAAAAAATAAGGTGACTGAAGCTGGACAGGTGGCTGCTTGGAGGCTCCTGCAAATATAAACGGTAATAACAATATAGAAACCTGTTTGTCTGAAGTCAGTCATCATGAAAATCAATCAATGATGTTTCTTTTCTGATTGAATTTCTTTCCCAAAACTACATAGTGCATACATATAAAATCCTAGACAGCACAGTGGTCACGTTTATTGAACAATCTTTTGGGTTTTTTAAACATCTCCAGTTATTTATTTGTCTGTGAGTTGAATGTAAGGATAAAACACATGAGGCACAAACTGGTGCTAGTGTTGTGCAGCCGTCCCAGAATACACATTGAAACGCGTCGTATTCACAGTTGTGTTGCCCGGTGAGGCCGAGCAGTCGTTCTCCGTGTGAATAATGACTTCATCAGTTTAATTGAATGAGAAAATGGGCTGAAAAATGAGTCGAGCGAACGAGGATTTGGCCTTTAACGAGCCTTTACATTGCTGCTGCCTTTTTTTAACATGGAGGATCATTAGCATAAATGTCTCTGTTAACTGCACATCAGCTGCCAGGCTAAATGGGCCACAGCTAACCAGCTACACACACACTGTGTGAAGTGGGAAGTGTGTGTGTGTGTACGTGTGTGTTGTGAGGGGAAGTGATAAATGCTTGGCCTTTGTCTTGTTGCGTGTGTTATTTTCCGTTTGTGTGTTTCTATACTGTGTGTTTACTTTGATGCGTGTGCACGTGTGTGCGTGCATTTGTGTGTGTGAGTGTGTGTGTGATGTGATGTCCGTATAACAGCCTGTATGTATACCGTACATGTTTGTTTAGTATGTGTGTGTGTGTGTGTGTTTGTGTGTATTTGTCTGTATGCACACTGTGGTTGTTTATTTAGTTCTGTGTGTACTATGTGTGTATTTGTGCACTGGTTGTGTGTGTGTATATGCTCAAATATTGTGTACATTGACTTGGCTCTGTGTGCTGGTCTTTGTGTGTGTGTGTGTGTGTGTGTGTGTTTATGTGTGTGAGTGTTGCACACACATGCAGCGTTTTTACCGGAACACTAATCAGACTTCTCTGATGAAATATGGGGTGTCTGCTATAAATTCTGCAGTCTGCTGTTGTGTGTGTGTTTGTGTGTTTTTGTGTGAGAGAGTGTGTATGTATTGGGGGACGGAAAGGGGAGAAAAAAAATGAAAAGAGGTGAAATGTGGCCGGTGACTCTGTGTGAGGCCGATGATTTCTGTCAGGAAACAGTCACTGGAGAGTGAATCCCTAATTTCTGCCAGCAGTCTGTGTGTGTGTGTGTGTGTGTGTTTGTGTGTGTGTGTGTGTGTGTGTGTGTGTGTGTGCGCGTGCGTGCGCGCGTGTGTGTGTGTGTGTGTGTCTGTGTGTGTGTGTATGTGAGTTTTGGAAGCAAATGATTTTGATGCGCAGGTTGTGTTTTTGCCAGCGTGCATGGGCGTTAATGTGTGTCTTCCATCTACGGCATTCAATACGATGATAGAACGTGTGTGGCTCGTTGAGTGGATGCCGAGATTGAAGGGAGGGGGGGTGAGGGTGGTGGTGGAGATGTTTTGAGGGTGAGGTGTGTGTGTGTGTGTGTGTGTTTGTGTGTGGCCCTCAGTCCCATTAAGGCAGTCAGCCTCCGCTACCAGGCGAATTGCTAATATTGCTTGTTTAGCATTTTCTGAGGGTAATAAGCCCATTGATTTTTGGCTCCGCTCTCTGTTTTATTTACACAGAAGGGCTCTGGTGCCCTCGTTAAAGAGAAATTGACTCGTAGATGGAGGAGAGAGGACGGGCGGGCGGGGGGGGCAGGGGAGGGGGGAGGAGGGGTGCGAGGGGTGTAGAGCATGAGACTGAGCGGAGAGAGAGAGGACAGCTAATCAATTGCAAATTAGTGAGGCTGAAAGAGGAATAAAGCAAAGGAAGGATGGGGAGAGCAAAAGGGAAGGAGGCGGGAGGAGAGCGCGGCGAAATGAGGAAGCGGGCTCAATAAGACGTTCTGATACCGAAGACTGGCAGTGTTTGCAACCAGCTCTGACAACTCATTTCACTGCAGCCGACAGGGAGCCATTTGTTTCATTTTCAGGATTTTGCTCACGTAATGTTTTTTAACCAGCATTTTAATATTTTGAACTTGATTCTGAAAAATGCATTGGAAGCAAGATTAAAAGCGCACCGGCACCTTGAAATGATGGATAACCTTCATATAAAACTGTTTTAATGAAATACAACAGTGTAATTTATTGGTTCCCAACCTGTGGGTCGGGATCTCACAAGGGGTCACAGGATTAATATGAGCTGACCCAAGTGACAAAAGAATAGTTAGACATTTTGGAAAATACGCCTGTTATTTTCTAGTTGAGCGTTAGAAGGAAGGTAGATACATATGATGCTACAGCTAGCAGACAGTTAGCTTAGCTTAACGTTAAGACTGGAAACAGGGGGAAGCAGCTAGCCTTGTTCTCTCCGAAGGTAATGAAATCTGTCTCGTGTGTTGATTACTCGTTCAAAAACCAAGGCATAAAAATGACAAGCTAGGTCAATTTTTTGGCCGGGTGCAGATTTTCTGCCGACACCGAAGCATCCTTACGGGTGAGTCACTCTATCATGCGAGAGGACGCTGGCGTGAATATCACCGCTTCACAGTCCAAAACTGTTTTTTCTGTTGGAAAAAGAAAGCCAAGTTGTCCCTGCATGCACTGGGGCTGTGCAGCTAACTTTGAAGGCTGCACACCTGAACAATTGGCTCCATGGACTCACCTTTCTCCGCTGATTAGTCATTAGCTGCGCCGATCAGCTGTTAGCCTAGCAACGCTAACTTTCAAACCGACATACTCAATACTCTGTGGGCTGTCCGTCATTGCTCCGTTGGCCCTCCCTCCACCACAACCTCAGGGTTATTCACCGCCTGGCTCCTTTGTCGCTCTCCTCTGCTGTTGTGTTCTCCCTCGGCTCGCGGCCATGTTGGATGGTCGCTGCTTCAGGTGCTCAGCGCAGGAGGTCCTGGACCTCTGCTGTCACTTCACCCCAGGCTCCATCGCTGGGATTGGATCTCTTGGTCTCCCCACTGAGTGCACGGGGCTTCCAGTCGCAAGGTTGTTAATACGGACGGTGCTATTCCCTCCGTGTGTACTGACAGGCGATACATTCATTCTTTGTTTTGTTTGTTCCAGTTTGTTCAGTGCTAAGATGATGGAAGAGGCCTTCGTTGAGGCAGCTGACTCCTTGTTTTGGGATTTCAAAAACAAACCAGAAATATGATCATCAAATCAATCAAAGTTCTTCAGCTATCAAGAAGTACAGTTACACAGTGCTGTGAAGTAATGGCTGAGGATTTGACACAGCAGCTTTGGAGAGACATTGCATACTGCAAGTGTTTCTCACTGCAGTTAGACCGTCTACAGACTGTTTTATTTGGATGGTGTTTACAGATATGACTGCAAAAGAGGAGCTGTCAAGATTACAATAGATGGGGAGAGTTCATTTTTCAGTCATTCAAAAACTTTGTCCAGCTCCCGGTGTGTAAACTGTGTGCAGTATTGATGGCTGTTTGTCGCCTGTGTGCATTACTGCTGTCAATTTGTATGTGCATTACCAAGGGTTACATTGTTCTCTAAATATCAGTTATGCATTGTATTAAATAAAGTATACTCAGTGTATGTATAAATAAATAGATGTGTAGTATTTTTTATGAAGGTAGATCATTTTGACCTGGCCATTTTGAAAGTAACTAGCAAGTTAAAACAGTGTGGGCACTCCTGCTGTACAACGTCCCTGTTGGCAGCACTCGTGTTTAGAACGCCACAAACCCTATCATGTATTTTGATGTTCCTCTGTTCTGTTGTGACAATAAAACAAACAAGTTTATTTTGAAGCTGCATTATAATATTTCAGTGAGGACTCATAAATAACTACAAATAACTAATGTTACAGAAATCTGTTTATGTTTTGTGACGCGTTTCTGGATTTATTTTTTTAAATATTTATATTGGCCGATATATAAGATTTTTAAATCACCAAATATTTGTATCGATATCGGCCTTGAAAATCCTTTAGCGGTCGGGCTCTAGTCCACACCACTGCAGACTAAATGTGCTATCCAAGGCTGTTTATGCTGCAATGCCTCATTTGATGTGAATAGAGCGCTGCACATGGATTACAAATGGTAGCAACATCAGGTTTCACATATGATTGCTGCGCACAGATTGCAAATAATCTCTTTTTTTAATGCATAGGTCTAAAGAATGGTGTTTTCTTAAAGAGACGAAAATAGGACAGCATAGGAGATGATCGTATGTTGCCAACTGCAGCTTGCGAGATATACATTTGGTAAAAAAGGTTTGACCACATGGAAGCCAAAAAGCAATCATTGGTGTGTTTATTTGTGGTTATAAGAGGCCAAGACTGAATGTCCCCTTACTTACAGTCAACAGACAGCAAGTATCATCACTGCGAACCTTGTCTGGAGGAAGAGAGGGCTTATTTTAAACTTCAGTAAAATGCAAAAAATACTCTAAAACTCTATTATAGAAGGTTTTTGATGATTTGTATTGAGAACAAACTAAACCTTTACATTTAGCACTAATTTAGCTGAATTTGTTTGTAGCCTGTGTCCAACACCCCTTTGTTTTTCCTCCCTTTCCCTCCCAACCTATCTTGCTGTCTTTCACACACCCACTCGCACACATATAGTCACAAGGGAGTACAGCCTTTATATGGTGGGGTCCATTAGGTGTATTAGCTGGTGGTGAAAAGTGGTGCTGATGTGGTGCTTACAAAGCTCCACAGGGGAGATGGACATTTGATCTTCTCTCTGACCCAATCTGACTCCGGGGCTCCTGCCTGATCTAATTTCTTTGTTGTTAGGACTTAGAGTGGGAGTATTTGAGCTGGTTTTTATTTTTTTTGGGCAACATCTTTGTGATAAGTGGTTACTGCCGGGGTGTTTTTGTGCTATGCTAGCTCACCGTCCTTTTCTAACAAAGAGAGCACTGTAATCCAAGTAGGTGCTCTCAGGTAAACAATGAAAGCATATTCAGTGGCAAATTCTGCAGTCGAACCCTTTTTCAGAGTGCCAGAAGTTGTTGGGAGTCAATGGCTGAGGAAGATCACACCATTTATTGCATGTTGTTGATCTGATCACAGGGGGCAAACCATAAAATGAGGTGTTTGATGTTGCACAGCGACCACTCACTGATTTTTCTCTTTTTCAGCCGCAGGAACATTTCTCCAGCTCCTCACACTGAGGGTCAAAGATAAATTCAGTGCACATGATCTCGCCTCTGAGGTTACTGGGCTTTATGTGACCACAGAGTCCTCTAATCTCGCAATAAGCTCCCCGGATCGACCGGGTGTGAGTCCTAACCTAAGAGGCCTCTCTGGCCAGCCGTTTCTTATTATTTATTCACTGTCAAGACGGCGAGGGGTCCAGGTCGAAGTCGAGGCCCGCTCGCTGCAGAGAAAAATTCCCCAGGTTTGCTCAAATCACAGGACACTTTTCAGGAAATAAAAGGAGCCCTGCTTTTTCTTTTCGGTCTCCGCGGTGTGAACAGACGCGTCGGGCAAATAGGCTGACATCCCTGCACTCTGGCCGACAGTCACGATTGCCTGCCATTGATGTAAAATGTCACCTGAAATTGGTTGTGTTTCCTCCTGGAAAAGCATCTCCATTTCCTTTTCTGCTCCGCTGCTTTTGTTTCCATTTCTCTGCCAACATCTCAGGGTCACCTCTTCAAAAGGGATCGATCGGAGGTTCAGGTTGTAGAGTTGTTAGAGGAGATCTGCATCTTTACGCCTGGATAGCTTTAGGATCCTTATTTAGTTTGACAACACTGTTTGTCCAACAGTCTTTTTAAATAAACCATTCCAGTTCTTATGGTATTAGTGGTTTGCACACAGGGCTTTGCATTATTATTGTCATTATTGATGAAACTGCTTCATGTTTGGGTCCATACAGCCCCAGAAAATAGTAGAAAACCCAAAGATAATTAGTTTGATGTCTAAATATCCAAAGTGGATTTGATGATTTATCAATTATCAATCAGTTGCCCAATAAATATTTTTTCAAGATTAATGATTCATTGACATATAGTTAAAGCTCTTAATCACATACATTTTTCATTAAATGCATTAAAGGATAAGTTCACCCAAAAATGAACATTTAGTCATTATCTACTCACCCCTCATGTGGATGAGAATTCAGGTTACGTTTTTTTAAACATTTCTGGAGCTTCACAGCACATAAGCGTTGCAGCCTTCACAGAAACAACTGAAGTAGATGGGGACTTGTTTTAAAAAGTAAGAAAATAAACAAGAAATAACCGACGAAAAGCCTCCATACAGCTCATCTGGTGGAACCTGGAAGTCTCTGGAAGCGCCTAGAACCCAAAAATGATTTGAAAAGACAATATTAGACCCTCGACACGCAGTCAAGCTTGTTCACCCACTTCAGGTGTGTAACTGGGGTTGGGCCAATGAACGCTGCAGTCGTCTGTCGCTGAAGGCTGACAGCCATGAACTACTAACCCCTGACCATCATAACACCGTGATTCAAAAGGCTCCCCAACAGAGAGCACAATTAAGTGGCATGTCCCCTCGGAGTTGCCATAGGGCAAGAGTTGTTGTTTGTGATATGTGCGTGGGAGGAAATTAAAAGAAGCATGTTGCTGCTCATTGCACTAACACCATGTCTCCACGTTTCGTTTATTATTTCCTTATTAAACCAGCTGAGTTTGTGGCAGCAGTGATTCTTTTAACCGAGACGCTCTTTCTCTCAGGCGTGCCATTTTTATACACAGCTTCCTTAACTTAGCTTCCTTGGCTAGTCGGCCAACGTTGTTTTATGCATATGAAGCATAACAAAACTAAATTAGGGACATGTGGCGCGGAGACAAGGATGCTTTTAAAGTGTGTTGGTAGTAATGGCAGATAGTTTGCATTATCAGCATACACTGCAGCACAACAAAAAAGTTATGGCTGGAACTTTCCAGAAAATGCAGCCAAAAGTTCAAAAACTAAAGAGGCTACATTAAGAAATGGTTTGCAAAAAAATGTAGAGCTGTGGCTGCGGCGCCCTGGTGGCCTAATGGCTTCAGGTGCTGACTGTGTAATAACAACTTCCACAGTTTGGTCATTTCCCATCCCTCTCTGCTCATTTCCTTTAAAATCAATAATAACACTTAAAGACCTCAAACTCACCATCACCGGCGTGCTCTATGGTATTGTGTTTGGCTAACTTTGGGAGCTTGAGAGGAGATTTTGTTTTAATTCTAGTGTGATGCTCGCCACTGTAGAAGACTGGAGGATCAACAACTCATTTCCCAGCTGTGAAATACTGAGCCTCCATTGCCCTCAACACCTAACACTATGGTGCCCCTGGGCAAGGCACTTAACCCCAACTAACTGGTACAGTGAAGTTTCTCGGAGGCTGATATGTAGCAGGCAGCTCCCCGGTGTGTATGAATGTGAAGCAGAACCGAGCTGAAAAAGGGCATGTGTGCACAGCAAGGGTAAACGTTAAATATAGAATGAAAATGTCAGTGTTTTAGGTTGTCTGTGGGAGTGTGGGCGGCTGCAGCCCTGCCTCTGGTTCCCCAATCTGCTTGACCTGAAAGGGCCGCCTAATTCTGCTGATAGTTGGTGCACAGACACCCTGAAAAAGACGACAGTCGTGGCCTCTGATGTCTCGACTTTAAATGTCAGCACAACTGTGTGTTCAATGAAAGCACATCGACGGATAGAATCAAATCCCTTTGGATGTCATTGATGTTTTGGGGTATTTTCTGACATAATGAGATAATTGTCAATAAGTGAATCATTAAGTGGGAACATTGAATGAATCAGCGTAGTGAGTGGAACCTCTCGAGTATGTTTGAAGAGTCTCACGAGTGGATAAGCCTCAGCTTGAGAAGCCATGCTTCTGCCCTTTTGTTTAGTCGTGCGTGTGTCTGGCTGAGCACATCTTTGGAAGACATGGCTGCCTTTTCTAGCTGCACCTCTTCTCTGCAGCATCTTCTCATTGCTAGTAAAAACCTTCGCCAGAGCTGCTGCTGCTTCTTTGGCAGGGCACGCACCTTCTGCCCCAGTAAAGATAATGTCAGAGTTTAAATGTCTGTAGCCCTAAAAATCTCAACAATATGTTTATAAAAAGGTGCCTGTTAATTGAACCCGATGTCAGACCCTCTGAATTCTGGTATTTCCGAGCTCTCCACCATGGAGCTGAAATGATTAGTCGATTAGGGTTCAAGGTTAATTCATATCGTCATTCTACACCGACGCTTTGCAAGTTGTAGTCGCTTCATGCTACACAAGAAAAAATCTTTTTTATGGTGGAGTGTTGAGGATGAGTTCAGGAGTCTCACAGCCTGAGGAAAGAAGCTGCAGCTGGTTGTGCGTCTGTGGATACTTCTGTATCTTTTGCCAGGGTCAGTTGACACAAAACAAATTTGCAACTGTTTTAATAATTCATCTGTCAATTTTTAGTCAAAATGCCAAACAGTGTCTGTATCCAGCCTCTAAAATGTGAGGATTTGCTTCTTTTCCTTTTTTCTTTTGTGACAAAACTCTCAATGGGCTTCCAGGGTGAGACTGTTTTGTTGGCACATGCACAGAAATCTGTGAAGTGCGACTAAACATTTTCATCAGTAGCAAAAGGTCAGATTTAAAAAAATGTACAAAAAGGTTTGGTAGCAGTTGCCTTTGAACAAGTAGTAGCCTATCAAAATATTTTCCTCAGATTATTTTGTCAGCGTGTAGAAGGATTTTATGTCCATTGTGCACATTTATAAGTAAAAGTTAGGCGCACTAGTGCGACCGGTGAGAAGAGTCAGCCTGGAGCCCTGCTCAACTGCGTTGACTTTAGAGTCAAACCCTGAAACAGTTTCCGTATGGAGATCAAAATCTGTTTAATGGCATTTAAGCAGCAGTGACGACCTCCCCCAGAAGGTTCTGCCGTTTGGTCTGGGGTAAAGAGGTAGCTTCCTCTATGCTAACATCCAAAGGCGCAGTCAGCATCCTGTTGTTTTTGCTTCAACAATGTTATTTTAGTCCGCAGGTCAAACTGCTGTCCTGCTGTGTAAAATTTGATTGAGTTTGCTCTACCGGAAGAAAAAAGTAAAATACTGCTGTAAGTCTGGGAAGTCATATCATTTGTAAAATCAGTGCCCCAGAGTCGACTGATCATTGCACTTGCAGGTCACATGACCTCTCTCGAGGAAAGACTTTGTGTTTTTCTGGTTGTTCATGTTTAATCTTACAACCAGAGCAGGTAATGTGTTTCCCCCTGTGCCACTTAGCGTGTGCTTTTGTGTGAGCCTGTGTCTTTTGTCTGTTTGTGTTTGGATTTGAGTTGCACTACGAGCACTCCCTTTGGGACGGTGGATCAGACAATTTCCTGTTAAAAAAAAAATAAAAATCCGACCTGATGTGGAGAGAGAGAGAGAGAGAGAGAGAGAGAGACGTGTAATCTTAAAAAGCCAACCCTGGGGTTCAGTAGAAACATCTGCTGCATACAGAGAAGGCTGTGCAGGTGTGCGCACGGTCGTGTTTATGTGCACCACCCTGCTGCAGCGCTGCTTTGTAGGTGCGCTCTCATGGCCTCTGGGGGCTTCTGTTACCACTGATACCAGAGCAAAGTTCACCTCCATCAAGGTTACATACAAACAAACAAGCCCTTGACAAGGTTACAGATGCAGCCTCTTCTGCATTTGCATCGGACTTGGAGGAGGTCTCTCTGTCCATGATGGATTTCTCAGCACAGCTGGCTCTTAGTTTAGCTGATTGCAGTGACAAAAGTCATGTTTTCCCCCAGCTGTCTGCCTCAGTGGACTCTCACGATTGCCAGATCCTGGGTTTATATTTACAGATCATGCATTAGGCTTGAATTGATTGATGTTAAGAGAGTGCAGCGGTGGAATAACCTTACAGAGATGCTGAAGGATAAGTGGTGTAGCCTGTAAACTCTTACTGATATTGATGTCTGGAGTTAGAAAATCATTCACTGGTTGATAAACAATCTTGATGCCTATTTGGATACAATGTTTATTTTTATTTTTTTTCAGTGCTCACTGGTAGACAAATTATGTAGTGATGGAACTGTTTTCTTCTTAGATTAAATGACCTCGGTATCGATTTATCTGAAATGAATTGATACTATAAGTGGTCATTGATTCTGGGATACAGTAGTTTAAATGTCCCGTAGTTAGTGCTAAATCTTGCTGAGTAATGTTTTCCACTAAACTTTTACACATTGCACCTTTAAAAATACTAATTTCTACATATCACAGTCAGTTTATAGGTACAGACTTCTGCTCTAAAGCCTGTGCTACTTTTTAAATATAGCTTATTTGTATTGAATTCTCCCCTTAAGTGGGGTTTAAGATTACAAATTTTATAATAAAAAAAACAAACTTGAGTCTAGCAGCTCAAGGCTACATAAGGCCGTTGAGTCTGTCGATTCTCAGGTTGCATTATGGGTAGTGTCACGCCAGGTTTTTGACAAGGAAGACGAAAGTGTGGACTGAAAAGAATAAAACTCTCTCGACACTCGGCGATAAAAAACCCCCAAAAAACAACCCCACTGTTCTCTGTTGTGGCGTTTGCTGGACAGACTGATGTTTATTTTTACTCCATTATTCTCTCATGAATGGTTCAGACAGCGGGGTGAATATTAAGTCTATGGCATCTCGACAGAAATGACACCGAAGAAGACATGATATTTATAGCCCGCGGCGGATGTTTTTCAGTAAGTTGGCAAAATCACTTCTGACTGTAATGTATAATATAAAGTTTGAAGCACATGAAATGAGATTATTTAAAATAGCTAATAGCTGATATCTTTTACAAAACATGTCCATCGTTCTTTGGAGTCAGTCGATTTGGCGTCTGTTTTCAGAGAGTGCCGTCTTCGGGAGGTTTATTTCCTCTGATTTGGCGATGCCGAGTTGCCTGTGCACTCTCCAGAGATCATCTTTAAATCTCACAGTGTGGGTGGTACGCGGACGTCTCCTTTTTTCTTGCGCTCATGTTTACATTCAGGGAAACCAAAACTCATCTTGCGCATCCTTGAGGTTGTTTTGTAAAGCTGATTGTTTACATCCATCTTTACCTGGCTGCAGTCTTCTTCTTCTTCCCTGTCTTTGCTGGCGCATTGCTGCTTATCTTGGCCTGACCGTAACATTTGTGTATCTTGTGTGAACACGTGCGTGATGATAACCAAAACAGGGACACACAAGTAGCCTATAAGTGCCATACTGTATGTTGAAAGCCTGACGTCCTGTGAGCCAAAGGAAAAACCAAACAGCAAATTCCTGTTGTTTCATGTGAACCGGCCCTGATGTGGAACTACCGTGCACTGTTACTTGAATTTAACACACATTAAACCGACTTCATGTGAGCATTTGCAGGTTACATGAAGACGACGCCTTCTTGTCTGTTCGCCAATTTGATGCTGATTGTGTTTCCCTCTCCCACCTCTCTGTCTTGCAGGCGGAGATCGTCAAGCGGCTGAATGCAATCTGCGCCCAAGTCATCCCCTTCCTCTCCCAAGAGGTGAGAAACGCAAAAAAAATGGCTGTCACTGTGAGTTAAGTCAGAGGTGGGAGAGAGAGCGAGAGAGAGAGAGGGAGAGAGAGAGAGAGAGAGAGAGGGGCTCCATAGAAGGAGGAGGAGTGTGTGGTGGATTGTGAAGCAAAACAGACAGTAATGGACACACACACATGCATCCATACTGCCTTGTACCTACACACAGACACACACACACACACACACACACACACACACACACACACACACACACACACACACACACACAGATTATCCTGGGCTAATCCTCCCTGCTCGGGATAGGCAGATATGCTCTGAACTTATTAAATGTCTCCCACTAACATATGCAGGAGCCAGCGGCTGAGTGTGTGTGCGTGTGCGAGTGTGTGCGTGTGAGAGACAATTCTTTTGTTTGAGTTTATTTTGTGCGTGTGTGATTGTGAATATTTGTCCACCTGCATACACATAAAACACACTTTACGTGTGTGCAAGATACAGCTGTGGGTGTGAGACGTGTGTTTTTATACAGTGTGTTTATTATGGAATCTTAAGGTGTGTGTGTTTGCGAGTGTGCGTTTAGCTGATAAATCCTTCCTCTGGAGGAGTTGAATCTGTGTGTACGTGCATGTGTGTGTGTGTGTGTGTGTGTGTGTGTGTGTGTGTGTGTAGGGGTGGGAACAGCAGGAAGGAGTGAGTGTGGGACTCCAAAGCTCTCCTCCAGATTAGCCATGGATTAGGAGGGTTTAGGGTGGATTAGGAATAATGGCATTAGACTGCGGTGCTGCTACACAGCCCCGAGGCCCCGCAGAGAGGGGAGGCAGGGAGAGGAAACGGCTTTTACCGCTTTGTTTTGGTGCACAGCCTCGTTTGCTGGCTGCGCGTACGAAGTGTAACACAATCATATTATTATTGTGCAGCGAATCACGTCGACGTGTGTGCGCGCGCGTGTTTGTTAGAGCGCTTTTGTTTTTATTTTTATTCCTGTCGTTTTCTCACATTGTTCCCGGTCGCAGTTTGGAAATTTCTTTGACAGCAGCATTGTCGTCGCTAATAGGATGATGTATCCGTCAAGCTGCTGTATCGAGCAGTAATTGCTCGGTTTGAGGACCAATATCAGAATTTATGCCTACATATAGTTGTGCATTGGCACAAATCGAGGATCAGTCTCCAGTCAAATGTGTCTTTTCACTGCTTTTTCTTTAAATTGACTTTTTTTCCTCATTTGTTTTTTTTGTTGTATCGATGTTTGTCCTGTCTTGTCCAGAAATAAAAGGTTTTCTAGACAAACGTTTGCACACAGTAAGTAATGGAATTGATAAAAGCAGTTTTTAGGTGTTACAGCAAAACTGATTTACTGCTGCTGCGCCAGTATGCCAATATTTTTTAGCAAACCCAGCCTTAAATATGACATTAGTTAACAAGAGTTTTGGTGATTGTGTCCGTTTCATTATGACAGATAGTAGCCAGTCCAGCTACCACCAGCGAGATTCCAAATGTTCATTCTGTCTCAGAGCCATAATCAGCAATTAATGGAAAATTCAATTATATGTTCATGATAAAACATTGAATGTTCTATACATAATAGAAAGTACAAATTGTAGGCTATTTAAAACAAAAAAAGTTCACTGCTCTGGTTCAGACAATAGATCCTTATCCTCAAAGTGACTTTGCATATTGTAATCCTTTAAAAGGTTTTACCCAAAAGAACAGTTCGCAACACATCCAACTTCAACTCTTCAACTCAAGTAACGCCGCTGTCTCAGCTCTGCTTGGTGTCCGTCTGGACCCATGGTGAAACAAAGACCGACCTGAAAATGAAACGACTCACATACTTTTTGGCAAATCACATAAAATAATGTGTTTCTTCCTTTTAATTTCAGCTGGTGAAACTGAAAGTAAGACTTGTGCAACATAACCAGCACAGAATTGGACACATCAGACAGTGTCATGTTGAAAACCAGCCAATTCCAGACGCTTGCTGGTCGATCAGCGCATCTCTACTAGCCAGTGCTATTATAAAAAAGAAAAGTCTAGCTTTTAAGTTTTTTACAGGGAGCTTTTGACATTTACCGTCTTGTTTTCCTTTGCAACTGTATAAAAAAAAAGTTGAAAAAAAGTAATTTGTGCTCGTCTCGCTCAGCTAATGCCGACAAACACTGCTTTAATTAGTCTGGAAAGGTAAGAAACAAAGCAGCATTAAGATGCATAATGACTTGGCTGAGACAACACAGTGAATCTTATGTTAAAGAATTGCTGGTGCCCGTCCCAGATCTTTAACTCAATTATTGATGATAACGATATAAAAGCTGTTTGCCAGCGTTCATCAGCCCGGGTGGATCTTTGCAGGTGCGTGGGTCACGTCCAGGCCAGTCCGACTCGGCCTGCAGAGGTGTAGCTGAACTCGATGGTCAGGTTCATTTCCACACCAGATAAGCTCTTTCATCTCTGCCCTACTTTGATGTTTGGCGCTCCTGGATGAATCTCGCTGCACTCTCTCTCTCACCGTCTGCATCCGTCTTTCTCGCTCTGTACCCTTTGGATGACTTTGCCCAGTTGGCTGTCTGTCTCTCTGGGTGTCTGTCTGTTTCTCTCGACGAACATCTCCATTTCTGTTGGAGGTTTTAGTCGATATACGCCGCCGTGAGACATTTAACAGATTTGTCAAAAATGTATGTTTATAACTGTTGTGCATAATCTTTTTCATGTACTGTGGTGTTTACATCAGGATATTTGGCGTGTGTGTGCAGATGCCGATCTTGATCCTTCCCCCTTTGGACCTCCACCGGTCCCACCGGTTCTCAGATTCTGCTCCCTTGTAGCAAGGAATTAACTGCAAAAGTCACACTTGGGCAACTAGTACGCCTCTAATTAGCTGCTTATTTGTTATATCTGGCGAGTTTTAATGAACGCACTGGTGAGTGTCCAACTGTGAGGATAAATAAAGAGCAGCCGGCAGTGATGACTCAGAGGTGTTTCAAGTTCTTGTCTGATGGCATTTAAACTGAATTGGGTCAGAGCCGCTGGCTCGATGTTTTTTTTGTCCAGAAACGTATGAGGAACAACATATACGGTTCGTGCTACAGCCTACTCCGAGACAGTTTGTCAGGTTTTATGATCAGTGCCTTTGCTGATTGATAGTGAAGTGTGCGTCAGTCAGTCGAAAGTGTGAGTGACTCACAGACGGCTGTGATTTAGCTGCTATTCATGTTTGACTGAAAAAAGCAGTGGCTTTGTTGTGATCTGAGAAAAAAAAGCAATCCCAAACAGATGTGAAGAATGACGCACGGATCGTTTAGTCCCACGTTCTGTTTTGATGTCTCACTTTCTCACTTTGTCTGTTTTCTCTCCCAGCATCAGCAGCAGGTGGTGCAGGCGGTGGAGAGGGCCAAGCAGGTCACCATGGCCGAACTCAACGCCATCATAGGAGTGGGTGTATTGCACGCACACACATGCACACAATACCTGACAGAGGGAAATGTTGGAAAAAGTGGTGGAGAGTGACACAAAAAGATCATTTTTAAGGTAGAAGAGGAGCCAGACGCTGATGCTGATGCTAAATGGACAACTGGAGATATTCTTTCACCAAAAGTTCGTTAGATTAGGATAGTGCTGTCACGTTAATTAGATTTTAGACGTGAGACATTGTTATTTGTTAGTGTGATTGTCTAGTGTTTTTATTGTATTTCCAAAATGTGCCTGTTGAGCAGCGTGACAGTGTTGCAGCATTCTACTTAACAATTGAAGTAGATGAAGACTTCAAAAAAGAATATGGAAAATAAAAGAGGTTCAGTGTGACATGGCACCCAGAGACTTTTACATGTTTTGAGAAAACTTGAATACTTAAAATATCTCCAATGCATCTAGTATTGGCCAGGCTCTAGCCAGGCTTTTATTTGGTCTCGCCCTCTCCTCAGCTCTCCTCCCCGTCTGTCGTCCACCATGCCGATTGCTTCAGGTCAAAAACTAGCATCACACTAATTATTGTTTCGGTGTTCAGCAGCAGCAGCTCCAGGCGCAGCACCTCTCCCATGGCCACGCCATCCCCATCCCGCTCACGCCACACCCAGCTGGCCTCCAGCCCCCTCTGCCACCCGGGGCCGGCACTGCCAGCCTGCTGGCTCTGTCCTCCGCCCTGAGCCACCAGCTGCCGCTCAAAGACGAGAGGAAACACCACGATAACAACGGCGAACAGCCGAGAGGTAAGGTCCGCTCTGCATGTGTATGTGTGTGTGTGTACAGAAGGTGTTGACGTGTTTATGTCAGAATGTGTGCAGGTGTTGGCGTCTTCATGTCTGCAGTGAGTCTTAGGGCGTATTAGTGGTTATTTGTGTGTTAAACAGTCACAATGGGAAGTTTTGTTTACGTTGATTACTTCCTCCTCCATTTTTATTTAATACAAACATTTATTTTAATTTTACTTAGCTACTTAACTTACTTAGGTCACATCCAGGAAAGATACAAACATATGAGTAGAGATAAATAAATCTTCATAAAATTGTTGCATCATACTTCATTTTATGTCATCATCTTCACTGTTGAATTGTCTATTATGTCACATCGTTGGATCATATTAAATATTAGCTTTTTAGTTTGCCGTATCTAGCAGGCTAAAATACCATCTTGATTTAAAAAGAATACAGACAAACCTCTGTAACTTGTCAGTATTCAATGCAAATGGCTAGTTATTGATAAGCAGAAATCAAATGTGTTTAAAAGACAGAAAGACTGAATCTTATATCTTTTGTTTAGCTCTTGTGACTAATTCAACGTGACAGGAAACTTCAGTCAAAGTTATGAAATATACCACCTCTGTTATTGATGCGGATGCTTAATTGTTAGTAGTCTGAATGAACAACAGTTAAAGCAATTAAAAACTGATTTGTCATTATGCCATTTTAATTGGCCTAATAAGGAGCGATACACAAACACCATGATGCCTCTCTTCTCTCGTACACGCAGAACGCCTCTATTTCTTCTCCGAGCTGACTTTGAGCTCAAGCAATTAATTACAGTACATAGAGGCTGTATGTGTGTGCGTGTGTGTGTGTGTGTGTGTGTGTGTGTGTGTGCGTGCGCACGATAGAAACAGTGTGTGCCAGCTCTTAATTACTCTGTTGCAGCATGGCTGTGAAGGTTTTTACAGTGCAGCAGAGCTGTTAACCTTGCCCTGTAGCTGCAGTAAAGCTAACTCAGGTAATACTTAGCCCCATTAGGAGCAAAATCAATAACAATCCTATTCTGTCTCGAGCCGAGTTCCTGTGAGTGGGTGTGTATGTGCGGGATTACAGGGCTTTTTTTAAATGCAGTTCTTTCTTGTAAAGCAGGCTGTTTTCTATTTGGTGACTTTGTTGCTCGACTTGGTGTCATTTTGACCCTCTAAGTGCCTCAACGTACAAATCTAGCAGCTTTTTGGTGAATAAGTACAAACAGCTTATCATCAATGTCCAAAACCAAAGAAGAGGCGATTTCTGGATTAAAGAGGCTCTATGTAACAATATGTTGCAATTTACCTACATTTATCCCTTCTTTATCGGCCATATATGACCAGAAATTAGACCTTCCCCCTTCTCTCTCAGTTGCCTATACAAGCCCATGGACATTTTTTTTTAAAAGTTAATGCTGCCGGACCTCTTTCTTTCTCTGGATTTCTTTGTGATGGACTCAGATTTTACACGACAGTCCAGAGGATGTGACATCGTGTACATTCTCGAGTGCCTATCTCAGAGAGCAACAGTAGCTAGTGTTTGATTAGAAATGGAGTCCGCGAATATAAAAAACCTGTGCACTGTGGTTCTGCAGGGATGCTTAGGCCTAAACATTTTGTCCTTCAGGTGTATGAAAACATATTTGTACACACCCCAGCAAATGTCACATCATCATAATTTAGATAGTTGTTTTCAGTGAACTTTTCCAGTTTGATGCAAAAATCATTATTCCCACTGATTAATTTTTAAAGAATCTTATTATGCAGCACTAATTTAACTATATCTACTAGCCTATCTAATCAAAACACACCCGGTCTCACAAAACTTTCATTGGAAAAGTGTGTTTTTGTGCTCTTACAGCCTCCTTCAGGATTTAAGCACCCTATGGTTCCTCGGCCATGATTCAGCTTTCTAAGTGCTTGTTGTTTCCCCAGCAGCTACTGTAGTACTTCATGGGTCTTATGCAACTTGGCCGATGTTGCGGCCTGTGTATAACCACGCACGGTTACTTTGTTTCCCCTCTTCACATTTCACTTAACAAGTTGCAGACTCACTTGTAGAATAGTACAATAGAACAATGAGTCTTCGTTGACATTAAGACCATCCCAGATAACGTCACGATCTCTCTCATGTCTTTGTGTGTGAGACTTTTCCATCATCAGTTATTTTCATCTGTGCGTCTTTGAATTTTTGTGCTTTCACATAACATTCATTAATCATTTCCTTTATTATGTTTCTTGCCCTGCACCTCCTCAGACAGAGACTCAGTCAAGGTAAGTCCAACCTTTATGCTCTCTTTATTGTGGACTAATGTGTGGTTCTCGTTTCTTTATACATTAAGTTTTTTTCAGAATATATTTCTTTAGTGGATATCAGACTTAGGGTTAGGGGTTGGGATGCAGTACAGTTAAATAAAAGAAATAACTATTCAAATATTTTAACTTGATTCTTTTTCAGTTATAACACGACCGCCAGTGGCTGAACAATAATATTTGATATTATGCAAAGAACATGACGTGAGACTGATGTGTCTGCCATCCTAGTTCAGATCTTTGTCAACTGTGAAGGAGGAAAATATACAGAAAATCAACTTTAGTGTCCAAATGTGTTATCACACATATGGTGCGCTAATTATATTCTTTGCATACACTTTACCACCGAGATTTGTGTCAACTTGCTTGTTACAAAATATGTTGCAGGTAAAACATGTTATAGCAGTGTTGTGTAGAAAACAGTTACTGTCTGTAGAGGAGT
Source organism: Diplodus sargus (assembly GCA_903131615.1). Taxonomy (NCBI): domain Eukaryota; kingdom Metazoa; phylum Chordata; class Actinopteri; order Spariformes; family Sparidae; genus Diplodus; species Diplodus sargus. The sequence continues at coordinate 4,387,967 of CAEMYA010000092.1, forward strand.
TTTTGAATGTTAGATAATGAATTCTATGCGTAGATATAGAACCTTTTTGATGTTCCCTGCAGTATATTTCAACACATACTATCGGATAAAAAAAGGAAATTACATGAGTGCCAAATATTCATTACAGCATTAGTACGGTACTTATCCACCCATTATCAAACTTGGTCTTCATTTTTCTTTAACTACACACGTGTAAAATGACGCGACTGCATGTTTTGCTATCGCTTGCCAAAGTATTCAAAACTGCCTCTGTGGATGTTCCGGCTACAGTGGGTGTATCCAGAAACACGCTCCGCCACGGAGACACACACACACAGTCAGACTTAAAGGTAATAACGTTACCAGCCGACACTGTCACGGCTGGTAGATATTATGATTTTTGGAAATTAACACAAAGAGGAAGGAAGAAGTGGCTGAAAAAGAAACCCCAAAGTGAGTAGAGAGGGGAAAACAGCACCCATCTGACTACTGAAGGAAGGAGGGAGCCGAAGGAGGCAACAGAGCAACATTACATCCAGCACTTGTAGTAATTAGTCCCTTAAGCAGAGCTTTTTTTCCCAAGGCAAACATTTGGTTTGTTGAATACTCAATGAGCAGATTAGCATTTCTTTATTCCGGCAGCCAGGGCTCACACACACACACACACGCACACACGCGCGTGATGTTAGCGTGCTGTGTGTGTTCTCTGGTGTTTTGGACTGGGTGGAGACGGGAGGAATGTTTAATATGTTATCTCCTGCCCCCCATGTAGTTCATCCTCCTCCACACACACATATACACACACACACACAGCTGTAGGCACCATGATGGGAGCGATTAGCAGAGTGCATGTGTGCCCATGAGTGTGTTTGTGTGTGTGTGCGTGTGTGTGTGTGTGCGTGTGAGGTCGTCAGATATCAGAAGTAAAGATAGAGGGACCAGAATGATGAATGCCTTTCATTAGTGCCCTGTGAGAACACACACACACACGCGCGCGCACACGCGGCCAGCAGTCACTTCATGAAAGCAATAAGCCCCTTGTCAGTGGTCTACAGTTGCCTTGGCAACAGTTCACAGGGTACAGTGTGTGTGTGAACATCTGTGCCTTAATGTCCTTGGTGTTAGCACCTCACGCGCTGATGAAGGTATGTGGGTGTAGACGCACATGTGCGTCTTCATACTCATTGTTGGCCGCACCGGCAGTTTTGTAGTCGTGGTGTGTTCAAGGACTCCTCAAGCCTGTCAGTGTACTGTAAATGATTGTAGGTTCAGTTGTCAATGCCATTCATTTCTGCTATTGTTACTTAGACGCTCCCTCTTCAGTCAACTGTTTGATGAAAGGAGATAAGTGGTTTGGAGTAGCTGCAATTAAAGAGATAAACAAGAGATTATTGTAAAAAATGGAATGATCTAATTTGTAATCACAGGCTACGTCTTTTTATGTGCTCTATATTTAGAAGAACTTATTTCCAAAAGAGGCCGCTTTCACGTTAAGGCTGACCTTTAGAATGTTTCAACAGTTGCTCTTTTTTTGTTCCTCAGTTGTCTTTTTATTTTTCTCTCACTGGTTAATGAGGTTTTACAGTTGCAGTCTGTGTCTTTGTTTATGGTGGGATGCTCTTTTTAAAAAGTCTGTACACAGTGGACGGCGTATTCTTCCACGCTGTGTTGGCTGCGGACTAAGAAGCAAATTGAATGGAACAGACCTGCTGACTTGAACTCAGACAGAGATTTTGTGGTGTAAAGCTGACAGACAAAGAGAATAAAACAAAGGTAGACGTGTCTTTTTCTCACTACACAGCTGCAAGAAGCAAACTGCTGTCTTGGTTAAGGGAAAGAAAAAAACAACAGGGAAGGTAGAAGACAAAGAAAGTATACATTTAAGATACAGTAATGGTGTTCATGGAGCTTCTCAATCATATTTTTGTCCAGATGTTCACATTTGTTTTTTTCTTGCATCCATGCAGGCATAAAAGCTGAAGTTCGGAGTTCATTTGTTCATGTTACATGACGCTGTATCACATTTCACTGTGTTTTCTTTTAGCAATGAGGCGTTTGAGTAATTAAACTGCTGCATTTCCTCGAACTGAAAGAGCGACTCTCTTAGAACCGCAACCGTGGTGCCCTTGAGCAAGGTCCAGAGCTGCTGAAATCCAATCAGATCAGCCAGCCTTCAGATGGGAACTGTGCGATCATGAGTAGGGAATCCCTTAAAAGAGGAGTGTGTTACTATCAGTGATCACGACCCGAAGTGAGCAGGAAAGATTGTGGCTGAGCCCTCCCACCTCAGAAACAAAATGCTTGAAACGTTCCCCTCCGGCAGGAGGCTGCGCTCCATCGAGACCAAGACCTCACATCTGCTTCTTCTCGACTGCAGCTAGTCTCATCAAAAAAAGACACTGACTCTTATTCCGCCCAAAACACCCTGCACTCCACATTAATGTGAAGCCTCCCCATCTGACTCACACTGCATAGCATTAATTTGTGGCTATTATCTCCGCACAGTGCACATATTCTGAATACTTCCTGCTGCGGACATTTGCACATTCCATTACCTCGTTTCAGATGCTATTTTCATTTTCAAAACGGATATATTTTACATATTCTTTTGTAAGTGTGTGTTTGCATGTTTGTCAGAGGGATTATGGAAAAACTATGGCCTGATTCTTGGTGGAAAACTACAGCATTAGCCAAAGGAGAACCCATTAACTTTCAGAGTGGATCTGGGCAGTGTTTCCCAATATTTTTACATCATGTACCATCTCAGAAGATATTAGGGTCTCTAAGTACCACCATTATAGCTTATGTTAAAATACAGTATAGTGTAGGTTTACTCAATACAGCCGTTTGCTGCTAACTTTAGCAGGTGCTGTGGACGCTCAATTTCATCAGGTCTGCTCAGAATGTTCCCCTCCTGTTTCGCACTTCTCTTGCCAACAGTTCCATTTTGGAGCCATGTTTGTAGTGTTTTTGAACCCTTTATTGACCTCAGCTCCCTATCTTGCCATCAAAGCTTGAGTTTAGCTCGTAACTGACCGTGGTTGGCGTATTAACGCGCGACATTGTCTGCAGGTGAACTCCACCAGAGATAGTAATGAAAAAATGTTTGAACTTTATGCTTTACAAGAACAAGTGATAACACTGACTATGAAGTCTAGTGCACTGTGCATTGTACATTTTTCAATTTGAGTCTTGACTTTTCTTTCATTTTTCTTCTATATGTTTGCTGTTTGACACCAAAACACAGAGGCATAGTCCTCATATGTGAAAGCGTGCCTGGCAGCAAACCTCTGATTGTGATACTTCCCTCAGTAGATGTAGTGTAAAAATCACATCTGCTTAGAAATAACCCAAAACCAACTTAGTAAAAGTACAGAATGCTATTATTTTATAAGATTAATCTGTAATCAGCCAGTTTCATTCATATTTTAATGAGTTTATGCCCCTCTAATTTGTTTTTAATCTGTAATGCGACCCAAACATCCACCTTGAGGATTGCCCGCCTCGACTTCATTTAACATTTAACATTCACGTTAATATATACAAGAGCAGCCCGGTTATTCTGAGCCTTCTCGCTACTGGAGAGGCACCAAAGAGTCGGCCTGTTTGCAAAACTGAAATTGAGCAGCGAAGGCAGCAGGTATCAGAATCAATTTGAAGCTATGAGGCAAATATAATTATGATGTGCTGCTAAATGAATACTTTCACCCGGCAACGCTGTGCACTTCCTCTCACTCACAATGCTTCCACTGCCTGGCAGAGGCTTCATTTGTCTCTGCAGCGAAATTAATTTGCCTTGATGTTTTTGAAAGAGCTAATTTGCAGGCTAATTAACCTAATCAGTCTGGGAAGGGGAAAGACAGAGAGGGGGCTCAACCTGCTCTGCCTCACTCATGAGGAGACACGCACACCTGTAAAACACACTGACGCCTCGACGCTGTTTTCACATACAGAGAACGAAAATGTAAACAGGTACAAGTGCTTCATGACCACACACACACACACATACATGTGCGCGCACACCCAGCGAACCTCACTCCTCCCCCACAGAATCTTTGTCATCAACACTTGCAGCACGGCAAAGGGCAGCGGAAAGGTTACAAGCGTGAGTTAGTGGAAAGGTCGAGTTAAAGGTCCTGCTTTATTTTTTCTTCCCTCTGTCCGTCGTCTGCCGGGGTAAGGAGCGCCTCCCAATGCGAGATGCACAGAGAGAGAGTGAGAGCGATCAGCAGGGACAGGCGGAGCAAGAGGGGAAATGTTTAGTTGACCTTATTTTGATCTTTGCTTCTCAAAGAGGATTAATCCTTCAGTAATGGTATTTAAAGGATGCCATATTTGATTAAGGAGAGAGAGACATCAGCGGACCGACCACCCACCCCTCCGCCTCACATCTCACAATGATGCTGAGTTCAAGCCACGTCGGTGTAGTCGGGCTGTCAAGGACGCAGCGCTGCTTTGTTATCGCATGATACGGTGGAAATGCTTTGAGAGGCAGAGGAGTTTTTAAAGTGACGCGGAGCGCGGTGTGGCATGGCCTTCTGGCTGATTTATTCTAATTTAGCTCAAAGTTGAAGTCTTGACACGTTCAAAAGATTGGAATGATTTAAGTGATAGCTTTTCACCAGGCATGAGACTTCTATAACATTCTTCATACAATGATTTATAGAAAACTAGACGTAAGAGATGGCGCCTATTCAGTCCATTAACATATACACAAAAA
>CAEMYA010000092.1:4409639-4436691 GCA_903131615.1 Diplodus sargus
TTTTTTTTTTTTCTTTTTGACAAAACCACACCACCTGATAACACGAATGGGGAGGTTGGCTTTGATCATAAAACCTCAGCTGAACTTAAAATCATTGGTCGTCCTTTTGATGGGATACACAAAAGCCCAGGAGACGGCAGTGGATATGCTGCTGCGTATCTTCGGTCTTTTATTCCCTTAAAAAGATACATCCTGCACAAAAGGAATAATTACTCCTGGAGACACCAGGATTCCCCCCCCCCATCTAAATAAAAAAGCACAGATGAATTCCTATAACAGCTGACTGGCAGTAATGGGTAGCTTTTATATTCCTTTAGTACTAATAACTACCAGCAGTGAATTAGACATTACCAGAGAAACTCTGCTCTTCATAAAGTCAGAAACCACATGCTTATATGCACCGACAGGATTTTTCCTCATACAAAAGCAGCAAATAAACAACTGACAAGCAACACAATAACTCAGAGTGACATTTTAAGGCATTAGAAGAGGGAATTTTGTCGCAGTGGGAGCATTTCTGCCCACTTATTCATATTTTTGGGACACGAGGATGAAAGTGAATACTGTCAGTCCCTTCCCTCGCCCAAAAATGTGACAGAAAGAAAATGCAGAAATGCAGGCTCCCATCGCTGTGAAAAACGTGTCCCGTCATGTGAATAAAGATCTGTTCCTTTGGTATCTGGAGGTGCAGGATCTGCTATACTTCAGGATCTGCTTTGGCGTGTTATATCACAGTTAATGCGCAAAGATCACGGCGTTCTCTTTAAAAGGCCTTGTATCACTCGTGGACTCACACGGCTCCGTCCTCATCACATCTGACTCACTAATTCCTCCCATTTTTCACTTTACCAGCGCTATCATGTCGGCGAAAGAGAGTGGACGAGGGCACACAAGGGAGCACGTCCATCAGTTTATCTGGCGGAGTAAATTCGATGAGATGAAAGATTTGTAAGGAGCTTTAAACTTCGGAGCGATTCAAAGGGACATTTCTCACAACAACTGATGCCGCTAACAATCCCTCGCCCTATTACAGGCTAGACTGTTGATTAATTCATGTCTCCGCCATCTTAACGAGGTTGTGGCCGCTAGTGGGCGGGAGGGGGACGCACTCTGTGGCGCTTTGATTTCCTACATTCAAGGCCGTGTCACACATTAATGACTTCTTTGAGCTGAGAAACGAGCATCATTATTTCTTTTCAAAAGGGGGAAGGATGGGAGATTTCAGCTCAGCTTGTAAAAAGACAGGGGAGGAATCATTTAGTGTGTGTGTGTGTGTGTGTGTGTGTGTGTGTGTGTGTGTGTGTGTGTGTGGGAGTAAGGGACTGACTGACACTTGAGCATTGCAACCTGCATTCAAGGCAAAGGATTGAAAAAGCAGCTTTTACCGTGTACAGTTCCGCCCGAACAGCAATTAATACTGTCAAAACCGGTTTCATTTAGTAGAATTAACTTGGAGTAAAATCAGAATATTACGATATCAAATGATTTTATGTCACAGTCCCATGACGTTGGGGGACTTGCAAGAGAGAGCCAAAAGTTGTGTAGTGAAAATCGATAGTCTCTGGTTTGGATCAAGCTCCAAGAAAAGCTGGATGTAACATTTCCCATAATGCAAGTGGGTAGCATCTTTATGGCACCCTCCAGCCTGGTAAATGCCCACGTCTTTTTAGACCTCCAATTTGAAACTAATGCATGAGATTATAAAAAATTGTTGTTTGCAAACCTAATTTTTCTAAGACTTTAGAGATGCCCCTCCAAAGCCACAGAGGACATTATCGTTTCTTAAATTTTTCTCCTCGTGATGAGCAAACTCACCTTCATGTGTCAAATTGGTGTGTCAGCTTTTCTTCAATATCAGTGCCAAAACACTGCCTGACAACGGATACTGAAATCTTACGTTGTTTGATAGTTGAGAAACATAAAACTTTTTTTTCTATACACCTTTTTTTTTCATTTAAGAGAAGAAATATATATTAACACCAATTCACTACAATAAAATACAAAATGGTTAAATGGTTTACAGCCTTGAAGATAACCTGTGCGGCTGAATACGTGTTGAGTCTGAATTCAGATTAAGGAAGCTTTGAGATTTACAGACCGGCGCCAAACTAAAGGAAAAATCAACAGGTCAAGGCACATTGGTATTGATTCTGAATGGACACCATTCGTGTTTTAATGATGGTGGCTTCCTGTAGTTGTTTAAACATTCCTGGACATGTATGTAATTGGCTGTTGTGGGCTCTAGGGTGGGGATGTACGCCTGTAGCTCCTCAAATGAGCTGTCAATCAAACAGCTGCCATCTTAGGATCTCTGTTTTTTTTCTTTCCATTTTGTCACCAAAGGGACATTTGAAAATGAGAGAAGACAGTTTTTACTGGAGTTTGTTGCACAACCAGCCAGTTTATTGGTTTATTGTTAGCTTGTTTGTTCGTTGATTGTACATTGCTGATGTGGTTTTATCTTGAAATGGGTCGCATGAATAGAATCACGGATCATTTCAATTATTTGGGTGATTGAACAATTAAAGCATTCAGTGAGTGCTTGTGCACTGTGGATGGGAGCACTGGGTTAGGGTTAGGGAAAGAACATTCCCGTCGGAGCTGAAATGTTTCATCACAGGATGAGGGTGATCACTCAGAACAACTTTGTACTGATTTGCAATGGCCTTTTCCGTTTAAAGGACCCAAACCATGTTGGTAAAATGGCTCCCACAGTAAATCAGAGCTACAGAATCCCCTCACTGGAAGGGTCAGGCATTCAGACCTGTATTGTTCTCTTGGTGTACAGCACATCACACATGCACTCACCCACTTATCAAGAATATAATGAAATATGACTCATTTGATTATATCACTCTCATCCATTTCTCTATAGAGCGGTGCCTATGGGTTCCGCACAACTTAACTCTCAAATGTGTATGAATTTATGTAAGGAGGGGTTTATGCGCTGCAGCCCCACTTTAGCACCCTCTCTGATCACAACCTGCATTTAAGTTCTCAATCGAATGTGCACTGTTGACCACAATTTCCAACCCCACTGATGTCTTTCCCTTAAATCGAAACACAGATGTCTCTTACGTTGCTGTTCCTATTGAAATACAGATGATGGTTGGATGTTAACTTTAGTGCACCCGTGTAGAGTAATCTGTTATGTTTGTCCTCTGATTTATTCAGGTTTTTCCTTTAATTTGTTTCTCGCCTATGTACATGTAAAATGGACTCATATCTCCTGTTAAAAGAGAGCAACCACATCAAGCAATGAAACAATAATATCACAAAAACAAAAAATCTGTTCAAGGATAATGCTCCCTGATACTGATACTTCTTGATGTTCTGAAAGATAAATCCCTCGTCTGACCCCTTTGATTATCCACAGATTTCATGAGCACATGATAACCTGTTCTTCCTTTATTTTTCATCCCACCCCGGTGTGCTTTTCAAACACTTTCCTGCACTCTACTCCCTGTCAGCAAAAATATTTTATTTATTAATTTTTTTTCTCGCTTTTAAGAGGCTTTTCATACCTCTACATCTATTCTGTCACTTCAGCACTGCGGCAGTTAGAAGGGCTCAAAGGTCACGGCAAAGTAGAGAGAGCTGGATGAGTGAGAGGGTTTGAGTTCACACAGAGAGTGGAGGATTGTATATTCCCTAAGAAAACAGGAGCAGCCATTTGAGTGGAGGTCATGGACATTTCTATGCATGCTGATAGAATAGGTGGAAGCGTTGGAGGAGAAAGGCCTCTTAAAACTAAATGAACTAAAAGCTCTTGGTTTGAATGCTCTCCAGCCCGTACTCTGCCAAATGTACTCTAGCTAGAATAAAGCACTCGGGTCAGATGGGGTGTCCGTTGAAGCTTTTAGGCTAACTCTGATTCCCACTTAAAACCAACTTTAGTTCCCATTTCTGAACGAGACAAGGCCGTTTCTCTTCATCTGTGTGCAGAGTTACTGTGGCGTGTTGTATGCTTCAATCTTTCTTCTACACTTTTTAGACTCTTGTGATTAGAGGTAAGTGAAGTCTATCTGCTTTCAAACAAAGGTACTAAGCAGTCAATTGTCAATGATTGCATATATTTTCTTAAATTATTGATATCATTGGGGATATTAAACAAAAAGCGCTCCTGCCGTAGTGTCTGTTTAATACAATAAATCCTCTCTCTCTCTGTCACACACGTGTGCGCGCATTAACAGAGACAGACAGACACACACGCACATTTTGCACTGATTTTGAGTGTGTAGTGTTTGTAAAGTCCACACGATGGCAGCATGGATCTGAATAATGATCTGAATTTCTCTTACTAGGCAGCATAAAATGAACCACAAACAATTTACATTTCAATTTACATCACGTTCTAAAAAAACTGAAATTTTAACTGAATATATTATTATTATTATTATTATTATTAGAGTATTTTGACACAAAAACCCTCCATGTACGAGCTTTTCTGCCACTTTAATTTTTAATTATTTGTAAAGTACTGTTTAAAGGGAATTGTACTTAGTATATTCATTTTATGCTGCCTTTCACTTCTACTCCACTACATTTTAAAACATTTTACACCATTACATTTATTTTTGACAACATTATTTGTTTTGCAAATGCAGGGTATTTATGCAAAACATATATCCACTGATAAATCATTATGGATTATTATAGATTAAGCTACCAAACAGTTTATAAAGTAGGCTACTTCAAATTAGCCCTAATTATACCAACTGCAACATTAATGATGCTACATATTATTTATCACTTATCATAATCCAGTAAATACTATTCTGAAATGGGCCATTCTGCACATTTAATGCTTTTACTTTTGGTTAATAAAATATAACTTGTTTAACTGTTGTGCTGCTGCAGCACCCGTTTTCCCCCTGTGGGTCAACACAGCCTTGCCTCATCTTACCTCCAACAGCAGGTGGCACTATGTAGTACCACTCCTACTATTAGAACCCACCGAAGAAGACCACTGCTAGGTTACCTAGCAAGCTAGCAAGGTGCACGTACAGTAAGTCAGACGTGAGCATCAAAATGCTTCTTCGGACGGCCAGACCGTGGTTGGTCCGATGCAGGAGTCTGCCTCTGGCTTGCTCGAGGTCTTACTACGCCGATAAAGTAGCTCGACTCGGCTCGCAGCCGGATAAACAGTCTTCTGAATATCAGGTAGGCTAGCCTGTTGCTAACCCTAGCTAGCCACACTGTAACATTACAGTTGCTGCTAATGTCAACCGTCACTGTTGAGCTAGATGGGTTTGGTGGCTCACCTGACCTGAATAATCAAGTTAAGGTTATCACCAATTGTTGACAAGCATTGAGGCTACAGTTTGTTAAGTCGTTAAACCACACAGAGGCTAACATTAGCTAGTTAAATGGCTGCAAGAGGTCAAAACCTTGAGGCTGCACTGTGCACAAGGTCTTAGCATCACAATACTAGTCTGATAAAGGCATTTCTATTAACTACTGTTTTCTGAAGAGCAAGCAGACTCGTATTTTTACTCCACATGTCATAGCAGTGCAGATTGTGACTCTTATTCAACCAAGTCAGTTTAATAAAGTGAAGTGTACTTTCCTTGTATGCATCTGCGCCTCAGTTAGTGCCTAAACAAGTAATCATTATGTTTAGTAGTGAAACTTATCATACCTGTGACATCTCAGGTGTATGTATAGATAGGCTCATGGTACAGTGTGAACCCTTTTAAGAGTATAAACAGTGGCAATGATAAAACTAATAAGACTTTTTAGGTGACCACTTGGATATCAGCTTTGCACACTGCTAAAATGTAAGCTTGAGATTCAGACAATATCATTAATCCCACCACTTTGTTTGAACTGCTTGCCTGGCACACGCACTAAACATCCAGTAACATGTAGACACTATAATAGATGAGTAATAAATTAAATACAATATAATGAAATAAAATAAAATATGCCAAGGAGTTCAGTGGAAAGGGGGAATCTGTAATAAATCAAAAAATGTTCGTTAATAGTGTCAAAATAGAAGAGAATGCAAATTAGCTTTACTCTATGATTTTAATGTCTAAGGTTTTGTTGCTTAAGAGTGTTGGATTGAAGTTATGATTCAACCATACAAATTGCAAAGTGCATCGGTGTAACTATTGGTACATTCAGTACTTGGCATCCATTTTTTATTTTTTATCCTCACTGGTGCAACTCCAAAAGATATCACTGGATGGCATCACAGACACATTTTCTGTGGATTTCTAGCTGGGAGAGAGACATACCAACATAAATGTGTCTTTTAGGTGATCACGTCTTACGTTAAATCAGTGTTATTGCAGCTGTGTTATTGACCTTTTTCATTTCCTCTTGAGAAATGCGGTTTGATGACAGAGCGCTGAGGAGGTTATAAACTTTCTTTATTGCACGTAATCTAAGGGCTGACTTTAAGAATGAAATAAGCGCCATGATCGTAAATTGTCCCATTTTTTTGTAATGGGGTGGAAAAAAATCTGTCACAATGCACTCAGAGGTTGATCGGGTGTTATTACAAGCCGCAGTGTTTTTTAATTTTCTCTTATCTGTTTGGTGAGTAGGTGTTGGCCTGATTGTGTGACAGGTTACTGCCAAGCTGAATGATGCCTTGATTAAATGGTATTTGCGGCATTAACATTAAACTGTTGATAGATAATTTAGTTGACCAAAGCCGTAAAGCCATCATTGTTCTATGTATGACATTGAAACTTTCCTACCTGCCTGTATGGATTAAGTTACAGCCACCTATTCTATTTTAGTCATCAGTTTCTTAATATGGTTATTTGTCTGCCACAAATTGTAATCTTCAGAAAATACATATACACAAACAAATGTGTGGTTGTTGTTGTTCTTGTTTTTCAGGAAAATTATGACCGAATGAAAGTTCTTGTTGATGAACTGAAAAACAGGACAGAGAAGATCAAACTGGGTAGGTATTCCACTACACTAAAGTTCAATTCATAACATTGTGTTTTAATTTTAACATTGCAAATGAATGTTCACACAGTCACAGTGATGAAACTGTTGACAAAATCACTATTACTTCCCCGACCTGTTTTATTAAAACTGCTCATGATTTATATATTAAGGATTTGAGGACCTGCTGTCACATGTAAATGTGCAAACTGGAAGTAACGGTTAATTAGACTAGACACTGTGATATGTTGGTTTTCTGGGAATTTCCTTCGGTAAACTTAAATAGCTCTGTTTGAAAGTAATTAATCATGATAGAATGATGGGAGTGATTTTGTAGGGGAGTGCATTTGATCAAAGATACAAAGCACAGCCTGCTTCTTGAATAAATTGATCAAGAACAGTCAATCAATGTTTATGGCCCATGCCGAGCCCTCACAAGCAGCAAATTCCCATGTCTCCGAGTTGTGCTTTTGTATTAGGAAGCAAGAAACTGGTAGCAGAATGTTTTTAAATTAATTTGCCTTATCTGACATTGTCCATGCTAGTGACGGGTGCAAACCTCAAGCTTTCACTGTGTCCAAACATCACCAGTCACACTGTTATTTACAGTAGATATTTCAGTGCTGATACTAATTTAACTGTGAGCATATTACAGTTAACAACTACAGTGAGTTTTATGAAAGTTGATACTTAAGCATACTAAACATAGACTTTTTTTTAACATAGTTGTATGTGGTTTGAATTTGGAGCTACACTTTAACACACTGTATTAAGTTTAAAATCAACACTAGACTATGCAAAGTGTTGCTTTTAACAAGTGTTGCTTGTTTTGTTAACATCCTATTTATTTGTATGAATCCAGGTGGGGGTGAAAAAGCCAGACGACTTCATACTTCTCGTGGGAAACTGCTGCCTAGAGAGCGTATAGACAGACTGCTGGATCCAGGGTAGAAACATCTATTTCCTTCACTAGTTCTGACTTTTTCACAGCTGACTCATACAGCACCCAGCAGACCAGATGCTATAGATTTGTAGTGGTTTGACGTCAATACACAAACTATGGCGCAGGTATTTCTTATGACTGATTCTGTCCACACTCCCCTGTATGCTGAGAACAGGGAAGCAGGATCGCTTTGCTTATCTTGCTGTTTACTGTAGACTTAAAATAATTCACAGTCAGGACACACTCAACTTTGAACATCTCATGTGTAAAAGTGCAAAACATTCAAGCCAGGACATTTCTCCTCCACTGCTAAAAATGAACTGTATTACATGTTTTTTTGTTTGGTTTTCTTGCAGGACCCCGTTCTTGGAATTCTCTCAGTTTGCAGCATATGAGTTGTATGGAAAAGAGGAAGTCCCAGCGGGCGGTATACTTACCGGGATTGGGCGGGTTTCAGGGTAAGCACTATTAAGTGATAATCTCTCACAGTGTGAGATCTCAGATATTTATGAGCAAATATTTTGATTGGAGTGAATATTTCTGCTAAAATAACACTGACTACAAAATTAAATTACATGGGGTGTTAATTTCACTGTTCTGCCTTGTAATTAGCTTTTTTCTTTAATTTCCAGTGAGAATTCGCTGTTCTACTCCAGGTGCACCTGATAATTTTCAGTGTTTTCTTTCTTTTATTATTTCTCACAGGGTGGAATGTGTTATTGTTGCAAATGATGCTACTGTCAAAGGAGGAACATACTACCCAGTCACAGTTAAGAAACACCTCCGTGCACAGGAAATAGCCCAGCAGAACCACATGCCATGCATTTACTTGGGTGAGTTTCCCTCTATATGTGAGGATGTAGTAAAACAAGAGACTGTAGATTTAAATAGGTTTAGGCCTAGCATTATTGATTAATCTGCTGATATATTATCTTCATCTTCATTATCTTCTTAAATTAACTGTTCAGTCTATAAAAATGCTCATCAGAATTTCCCAGTGTGACATCATTACATTGCTTCTTCTGTCCAACCAAGTGCCCAAAATCTAGACTCTTAATTTAGTCGCATAAATAAAAAACAAAGCTGCAAATCCTCACATTTAAGAAGCTGGTAGAGGCAAATGTTTGAAATGTTTGCTTGAAAAATTAATTAACTGACAATGGAAGTCACTCAGGAGAAAAATGAATATATTTTATATCAGTAAGTCTATAAAATGAGAATACCAGAACTTGTAGGTCTCCTCTGCATTTGTTCCAAAGTCAAAGAGCCCTTTGGGAGAAATCCAGTTTTTCTTTTTTTTTTTCTGTCAGTATAGACTTGAGACATCCCAGAGGACCCTTGTTGAGGCTGCAGTTCATCATAAAAGTGGAGACTAGGTGTCTGTGATACAGCCCGAGTCTGAATGTTAATGATAATCATTGAGTTCTCTTAATATCGACTTTGTTGACTCCTTCAGTGGACTCTGGAGGGGCCAATCTACCCAGACAGGCTGATGTCTTCCCAGACAGAGATCATTTTGGACGGATTTTCTACAACCAAGCCCGGCTGTCTTCAGAGGGAATATCACAGGTGATTTTACATGTTGAAAAGACCTACAGCAGCTTCATAATTTGCTTGTTTTTCCGCAGCTTAGTGTTGTTATTGCGGATGGTGTAATTGTTGTATTTGAATTAACTTTTGGGTCTGATTCGTGGATTAGTTCTTGGAGGGAGAAAGGGATTTCTGAAAAATTATACCCGAGAGTGCAAAGATGGTGATTATAAATGAAGTGCGCTGCTGTAGGTTATTCATCTTTTCATTGTCTCCCGGCAGCTAAAATCCATCTCGCTATCGACTGTTGAAGAAGAGACATCCTGTGTTTAGAAGCAAAACAAAAATGAGTCCGTTGTGGGAAGGAGCTGATAAATGATGTAGCGAAGTCAGGTCTCGCACTCGGTAGACCTAGAGGTGATAAACACAGCTGAATATATTCACACACCTTTAAACTGAATGGCCATTCATTCATGCTAATATTGTCTCTCCTAGTGATTAAACTGATATATTATTCAAGGCTTACCCATCTGTGGCATCTTTTTTTTGTCTAAAGGTTTTTTTTCCCCCCCGAGCCATATTTAGTATTACAGGCAGATTTACCGTTAGATTGCAGTATTACGAATTTACGAGTCTACTTTCCATTGCCCATTATATTTTTTATTAATCTCATTGACAATTCACATCTTCACTCAAAAAGGTCCTGTAAGGACAAGTCCACAATACTGCGTCAATCAATACTTAATCTGCATTCCTTCTACAACCTTTGGAGTAAGTGGGTTTCATAATTTATAGTGTGCTTGTATTGCATTCATAGAAATCAGCCATTCTTGTCATAGCTGAACTTTTGGATGTCCATTGTACATATTAGACTCATTCTTCTTTCCAGATTGCTGTAGTAATGGGCTCCTGCACTGCTGGAGGAGCATATGTACCTGCCATGGCAGACGAGAGTATCATCGTGCGGAAGCAAGGAACCATCTTCTTGGGAGGACCTCCATTGGTTTGTTAAATCTTCATTGTTAGATTGTATTGAAATGAGATGAAAGTTGGAGCAGCGAGTCATAAATTAAAGACAATAATTAACTGAACAATAGCATGTCCTTTTTGTCTTCATAATGTCATTCAAGCTGTACAGTAAATGATGACACACTGCTAGCAGACACTACTTAATGCTTTTGTGTTTACAGGTCAAAGCTGCCACAGGGGAAGAAGTTTCTGCAGAAGACCTTGGTGGTGCTGATCTTCACTGCAAGTACGAAAAATAACAACATTTCTCATAGCAACACTTCATTGATCCCTGCTTCTAAAGAACTCATCAGTCTTTAGAATCCTTAGGCTGATATCCACATAGGTTTTGTTACTCAACCCTAAAATCTGTGTAAGTTGCTCTTGGGTTTAGTCCAAAAACATAAAGCACGGCCTGTAAGTGGGGGAATAATATCCTGTGGTGAATTCTCCAGTTGCGCCATTTACAAGCTGGGTGAGGAGGTTGTTTCCTCTGGTACAATGTGTAATTGTGTAATGTCATAATCAATACTATAGCGGGGATTTGTTTTTGCTTATTTATTTATTTATTTATTTTCTTATTTATTTTTTAAATTTATTTATTTAGGTTCCCTTTTACCGCCACCAAGGCAGAATCTTTTCTTCATGGGGTGCACACAAGTAAAAAGCAAAGTAGAATTTATGATATTGATCAAAATGTCAAATATTATGTATCAAAACCTGTCCTCTGTGGAGAGTGGCTGGTGTTCTGTTCTATTAGAGTTCAAAATGTAAAAAAAAATGTTGATGGTACAGTGTCTTGTAATTGAGTGAATGGTGTCTCTGTCTCAGTCCCCACGCACCCCTATCACTTGTTTCTGCACTCTGTAACTTCAGTGAGAGGGAAGGATCACAGCTTTACATACATGTTTACTTCAACAAGACAACATTGTTATTGCATATTGAGTTTATGTTTGTAGTTAGCACCAACATACTGTCTGAGAAATTGTTACAGAGCTGGGATTTGTATTCACGACAGTGGTGTTGCACTCAAAAACTGTACATAATGTTGCTTTAAATGTGTAATGTCTGATGGTAAACTATCCCATATGCATGACTGTACATTTCCTTGCATGCTTCTCACATTATAAGCAGTATAAACATGCATATCACATCAGAGCTATTGGAAATCAGCATTGATCAAAAGGTTGAAGATCAAAATGTTTTTGATGCGTGAAACCCCGCCTGGTATTGAAACAATGTTATTAAAATGAATGTGTTGTTTGGAGTCATTACTCCTTCAGTATAATTTGCTTTTCAGTTAACATAGATTTCAGTGTTTTTTAACACACAGCTCATCAAGCAGATTGATTGAGCATTTACAAATTTAAATACTTCATTTTTTGTGATTGATATCATCATTTGATTTTATTCAAACTGAAGAAACATATGCTGCTATCAGTGTTATCACTTTTAAGTAATGATCCTCGTGCTGTAATAATTTCACAGTGATTTGTTACTCATTTTCCAGAAAATCTGGTGTGACGGATCACTATGCATTAGACGATAACCATGCACTCCATTTAGCAAGAAAGGCAGTGAGAAGCCTCAACTACAGGAAAAATATTGAGGTCAGTCTGATGACATCCATTAACAATCGATTTTTATTATCTAAAAAGTTGAGCTGTTTGTGCTCTCTGACATTCAGTCTATTTTACCTTTTAGGTCACCACAGAACCGACAGAAGCTCCTCTCTACCCTGCAGACGAACTCTACGGGATAGTCGGAGATAACTTGAAACGCAACTTTGATGTCAGAGAGGTATGTTTCCTGTGCGTTACTTTTATATTTCCACAAGTTATTGAATAACACTCTAATATAGATGGATCCAACTGAATGATGTGGAGCTTTGTTAAATATATATACTATATGTTTTTTTTATACACGCTGCCTTTGAAGTTGTAAAACTACTACGTGGGACCACATGATAGTCATTTTAAAATAATTCTTTAGCTCTTTTTATATAGCTGATTAGATGTATTAAGCATTTGTGTTTAGCAGAGCATTGCCATTATTTAATCACCAGAAAATAGGAATTATAGAACACGGACACATTTGCACTGTTTTATAATTAAGATATATGAATAAAACAAATGAATCTGGCTTTCACAGGTTCAGACTGAACTGTAAACAACTGTCAGGTTTCTCTAACAGGAGCTCAGTCGATAATGTTACCGACTGCATCAATCACTTTGTATTTGCTCTCTCTGGCAGGGCTTGCCAGATGTTCTCATTTGGTTTAAAGCCCCTGCCTTTGATCCTTGATGTAGACCCAGGAGCAAGAATTACTGCTAACCCAAGAGATGTCAAAGTGTTTGTAGTGTTGAACAGTATTGGCAGTCCATTTAGGATGCAGGATCAAGTGGCTGCTCCGTGTTTACAGGAGTTTTTCAACTCTAATAGACCTTTCAACACAAACAACCCTTATATGACTAATGTAAAATGTGTTTAAATTGCATATTAAATTGCATATCTTGCTGTATCTCTCTTTTGCATTGAGTAACTTATTTTTCTGATTGCATGAACATCTCAGTTTATAAGAGGCACACTCACACCTTCTTGAATTAATGATTTGCCTACTGTTCCTACTTTAATTGCCAAGTACTTTATGACAAACACCTGAGTGCTGTCAATCACACCTGCTGACTCTGCCACAACAGCATGTCGGCTGCTGTCCTCCTCCTACATCTCTCTACATAACTACAGCTATTCCTTCCTGACCTTCCCTCACTGCTTCAGCTGCCACAGCAGCACTGTTTGAGGCATTAAAACATTTTTTAAAATTTAATTGGATAACTAATCTCCCTGGTCGGACAGTTCAGCATTCCCACGTGTTTGCTTAAGTTTCGAGGTACGCTGCTTTTTTTCCTAATGCCTCTGGTCCAGATTGTCTGTCTGCAGTGAGCCCTTTGTAGTCTTATTTTCAATAATCTATTCTTTACAACTCTCTTCATTTGATTGCAGGTTATTGCCAGAATTGTAGACGGCAGTAAATTTGATGAGTTCAAGGCTTTCTATGGAGACACACTTGTCACAGGTATGCTTCCATCTCCATAACCCAGAAATATATGTTGTTGTTGTTGTTTTCTCATGGAATTTCCCAACCTTACTGTTTAACTTTCAATATGTTCCTGTTCAGGATTTTCAAGAATATTTGGTTACCCCGTCGGAATCATCGGCAACAATGGAGTCTTGTTTTCAGAGTCTGCGAAAAAGGTAAATATAGTTTGTACCCAGAGATGTCTGAAACAGTTAAACTCCAAAATAATGGATATAGATTTCTAAAGTCCTTTCAGAGTATATCCAGGGTGTTAATAGAAAACCTCAAATTTACCCTTGGCTTCACAAAATGTTCAGACTCATGGTGCATCTTCCACTCTGTGATATTGAACAGACAGGCAACAGGTGTGAAGTGTTTAAAGCTAAGCCTCACAATCATGTTGAATTTCCAAAAGAATAAGCATTGTACTGGCAGTGTGTCTCTCAACTCTCCTAAATGTCAAGGACTTGAACACAATACTGCAGCACAGTATTTTCCACAGAGATTCACCGCTTACAACACTGACTAGCAATATTAGTCTCTGGAGGGAGCTTCAGTCTTCATAGATAGTTTGCAGTGACCTTTCACAGTCAAGGCGCCGAGTTTCTCCCGTACAATAAGCTCTCAAATTGCACTTGTCTGGGCAATCTCGTGAGTGCTCTGATGAATGGCATTGTAATAACATAGCATTTAGAAACCATGGACAAGAGACAATCATAATTTTCATTCGATATAATTCACTTAATTTGCAAGCCAATCGGCCGTGAAGAGAGCTGAACTTTGCACAGGCTTAGGAAAGATGAGGAGCCGAATTTGTGATTATGGACTAATACGTTTTTCAAACACATTTTCAATTAGATTACAAGCCTGACCTGAAAAAAGAAGGTTTATTCAATTCAGTTTTTCTGTGAGGTCTCAATGTGACAGCACATGCATTGGGTATCACATCAGTGTAATTGCACTCAAAAGGCACTGATGCAGTGCTTCAGACAGACACAGATGTGGAACAGACATGCTCAGAGAGCATATCCAAGAAAAATCAATACAGCACCTGCATTTACAGAGAGGTTTTTGAGACACGCTGTCATCCCCAAGGACATGCCTGGGCTTTATTATGCTAACAGTTAAATTGCTGAAAGCTTCTCCCCAGGTGTTTGTGAAAGGCAACAGACAGATTAAATTCTTGTTCTTGAGTGCCAAAACTGCTGGATCATTTTTCACCAAGTGACAGTTTCTAATAGGCAGCCGTCTTTCACACTGTCTCCAACTTCTGTTTGGGCTTTGCGATGCAAGGCAGGATGCTTCGCTGAAAGAAAGCCAGCGGAGGTAACTGCCAAAATAAGGAAAACACCTGAGTAATTCAGTAATACAAAGTATATGGAAATGAGGTGTCTCCGTGGCGTTAGCAGTCCTTTTGTGCTTGTTTTCCTTTGCAGTAGCTCCTGGCGGCTCTGTGTTGTGCAGTGCATGTTTTCTGGCAAGTCTGAAGGCCGCTCGGCTCCTTCGTATTCAACGTAAAATCTAGCAAACACAAAGCCAATGTGAAGCCTGATGACCTTCCTCCCACCTTGATAAAATTAATAAAGTTCGGTCGTGACTGGTCTTGACTCACGTTAAGGTGAGGGCAACTGCTCATGGAAACGCATTAAGAATGATTTGTCGAACATGAAGCATGTGTATATAGAGGAGCTGCAATCACTAGTTGATCGATGAGAAGAAATGAAAAAGAAAATAAATCAACTAACCAACCTGATGACAGGTAAATCATCTCAGTCGGTTTTCAAGCAAAAATGTCAAACATTTTAAGCTGGTGCCAGCTTTTTAAATGTGAGGATTTGCTGCCAAATGAAAAGTCTCTTCCAAACAGTTTTGGAACTGTTGGTTGGACAAGAGAGGCCATTTGATAGAGTACCTTTCAGCTCTGGGAAATTGCAATAAGCAATTCTTACACTTTTGGCCATTTTGTAGATTAAATGATTTATCACATAATCCTAAAAATTTAACGGCAGATAAAAAACATAATCATTTATCTGCAGCCTTTGCATCCAGCTCCTCAAGGTTGTTCCAGCCTCCAATTATGGTCCAGATGGTTCATTTTGTGTCACAGTTCAGCATATATACTTGTGTGCGGTCATTATATAGTATATTTATATATTATATATTGATTCTGCTTTTTCTGCTAGTGATTGATGTCCAGGTGTTATTGCTGTTCATATCTTTGGGAACCTAGAACAAATAAATCGGTTACAGTTTTGTCATTTGATATCAGGTGGTACTTACACATGTCTGTGCATTTTGTCCTCTGGGCAGTTTGTCTGCAGCAGTGAGAATATACTAGATTCAATAAATATTTGAATTAATTTACAGGGGACGCATTTCATCGAGTTATGCTGCCAACGAAACATCCCGCTTATTTTTCTCCAAAACATAACAGGTCAGTGGGGATTATTGACGTGAGATTCTGTTCTGTTGCTGTGGATTTACTTTCTCTTCCTATTACACCATCGCCTCAGTTCAGAGTAAACAAAATCATTTTTATATGATTGTTATATGAGGGTATTTATTAGTTTTTATGTGCCTCCCTATAGGTTACAACACACAAAGTTTTTATTTGCAATCTTTCCTCTTCATCTCCATTTTAGGCTTCATGGTGGGTAGAGAGTATGAAGCGGGAGGTATCGCCAAAGATGGAGCCAAGATGGTGACTGCGGTTGCCTGTGCAAATGTACCCAAGATTACCGTTATCATCGGGGGCTCCTATGGTGCAGGAAACTACGGCATGTGCGGCAGAGCCTACAGGTATGATGGAGTTAATGAGTCTTCCGTGCTGAATAAAAAGACTACAGCGGTGGCATCACAAGTAGAAGCCTGGCCAAGACCCGTTACATAAATATGATCATTAGCTGTGTCTGAGTTGTTAGTGCATAATTTAAGTGTACAGAGTGTACCGTGCTGTTCAGTATGCAGAATAATATGCATCAGAGATTTTTTACATTTAGGAGAAAGTAAAGGCATACAAAGAGGCTTTCAGAGACAAACCTTTTCAATGCCAAAACACATTTTATAATTTAGCCATGCATTTTAATTTGAATTTCCTGACACTGACAACCTGTCCTCCTTGCTTCATTGTTTGTTTTCTTTAGATAATGTCCCCCGACATTATTGCTTCTCTGGGAATGACAAGACATTGCACTGATTTATTTGGACTCCTATACTATTGTCAGACTCATGATGGACAGGGAAAAAAAAGCATTAATATCGAGGTGGCAGAACCACAGATAATTAATTTTTTCCCCTTTTTTAAACATTTCTTAACTGATATTGCCTCAAATGACAGCTCCATGCTCAGTTTATCAAGATATGTAAACAGACTTGTAAAAAGTTCTTTATTAAGTATTGTTGTACCACACTGTGAACACTTTAATAGAAATAGTAAGATTTGCATATATTAAATATAACAGCTCAGACACAAGCTGTATTTTGTCATATTGAAGGATTGAATGTAAACCCTCCTCATCTTTGTCTCACTCATCTCTTGTTCTCAATTTTAAATACATTAAGAAAACTAGTGGCAAGCACCGTCTTGTAAAACCTAAAGAAATGCACATGATATGGCCTGTTTTTTTTGCTAGTTCTCAGCTTTTGTTGGACTTTTAGACTTATTTAGTATTATCTACCCAGGCTGAGCTCTCATAAATCATTTTTTGCTGTAGTTGCCATCAGATAATTAGATTATTACTGGAGATTAGATCTTCATTAATGTAGATTTGTGTTTAGATTTCTGTGATTAGATCTTCATTAATGTAGATTTGTTTTTGGTTTGATCTTCTTAATTGTTCCTCTGTGACAATTCTGGCCTGGCAAGCGTAAGAAAATTGACGTTTCCTCATTTTTCTCTCACAGCCCTCGATTTCTCTACATGTGGCCAAATTCCCGAATCTCTGTAATGGGTGGTGAGCAGGCAGCCACTGTCCTGGCAACCATTACCAAGGATCAGAGGGCACGCGAGGGAAAGGAGGTAATGATTCACATTAATCATCCCATTTGCGCTTCACTGAAAAGGCTCGAATTAGCTTTGGTGCATTTTCTGCCAAAATCATAAACATTATGAAAGATACTTCTCTCTCAGCAGTGCTCTGATATGATACTTGTACAAGGATACAATTATATCAGTGTTAAGTGTTACAGTGGCAGCATATGCTGAATAGTGCAGTTATCAAATGGCTGTAATTAAATAGTGTCAGGTATGCTGTTATGGGTCTATTTAGAGTGCATTAATCGCTTTGGAATGACATCAACGCCTTGGTGGCAGGCATTTCTGTCAGTGTTGAAGAGTGGAACTATAATGACTGAAAGGGTAGCAAAAAAAATCATTTAATATAGTGAATTTCAAATGTAGTCTTGTCATTATTTATCATTACCTTTTTACTGTCCTTTTTAAAAATTAATTTACCTGAATTTACAGTGGATGTGATCCTGTTCTTGTCTCTGGACATGTGTACAAATGTATCCTAGATCACCTTTTCCTTTTGTTCAGCCCAAATTAAATTCAAAGCTGTTGTTGAACCATTAAGTGTATACAGTATACAGTATACAGTATGCATAGTGTTAGGCTCTTTTGAAGTGTTATACGCTGTTTTATTTCCCCCAAGTAGTTAAAAGCTCTGTAAGTGCTTCTGGCATTAATATCTATAGGAGTTTGAACACTTATTATTTTATGTATTTTTCTCTCCTACTTTTTTTATGCAAAAATAAGTCTGCAGATAACCTGTAACTGCCCCCGTAAGCTGTAAAACACAGTGGGTCCACATTATATAGTCTTGCATTTAACATCAATATCACTGAAAAAGAACACTGTAACTCATGTTTTTGAAAGAAAAGCTTCAGGTGTCTGGCTAAGAAAATGCAATTTTGTGACCTCAGAATATCCCAAATTGAGAGTAACAGAGGCAAATACTCAATGAATTTCTCCAATTCCTTATTTACACTAAATGTATGCATATATGATAGTAAAAAATCCTTATGTGGAAAAACAGCCAATTCAAAGAGCAAAATGCAAAAATACTTCATAATATTGCATCATTTCTATATTTGTGGCTTTCAAAACAGATGCAAAGTATATATTGCTGGATCTGATGTGCTACATTATGCATTAATCATCTGGAGGCTGGTGTGTAAGTGACTCAGGAGAGAGGAGAAAGAAGAGCGACTGGCTCACTTGTTTACACGATCCACTCATTGGCTATTGTAGGATCCAGGGTGGGCATGCTTTGTTTTAACAGGATCCAGACATCAGTACTTTGCAAGAAAACTAAAACACAAAATTTAGAATTTAAATAGACAAGTCCCATCCTTCTTCCTCCTGCCAATACATCAGCTTGTCTTCAGGTCTCAGTAAATCAGCAATTGGAGTGTGTTTGTCCTCTGTAATGTAATTGAAGTTGGTTTGGCTTAGCCAACACAGCAGTAAGACGAGCTGTCTAGGACTGTCAGCCTCCTCCCATACCTCCTCAACAATGTTATTAGATCAGGACATGATGGAGAGGGAAAAATGAATTAATCGGACGTCAAGTTTTTGTCAACTTTCATTCAAACACAGACCTCTGAACCATGATATCACTCTTCTTGTTACTGCAACGCACAGGCTAATGCATGAAAGTGGCTTGTTATGATGGACACTGTTCACTTGTCACCCCAAATCACATCTGATTTTGTAAATGTGTATATATACACCCCCAGGTTCAGGATGAATCACCAAGAATATTGTAAGGTTGAGCTTTTTTGATTTTAAAATACTCAAAATAGTTTTTGTGACCTGTACTTATTATTTAACAGGAGCTAACTGAATAATTGACACTGTGACACAGGATGAAGAAAGTATGTATCTCACTGTGGTTTTCACCGACATAGAGTGTAGTCGCAGTCTCAGAACCCATCGGCTGTTGTCTGATGGCGATCTTTTGTTTTAACATTTTATTCACAGTTCACTGCAGAACAGGAGGCTGCCATGAAGGAACCGATAGTGCGCCGATTTGAAGAAGAAGGCAGTCCATACTACTCCAGTGCTAGGTGAGGACATATTATACTATACGTCACAACATGGTGTGTCTTAAATGATATATCTACACGACTAAAGTAAGACGTTTAATGCTATGTCTGAGACAAAATGTTCCTTGTGGAACAACAATATAGGGCAGAGGTTTTTTCTACGAACAGGCCATCAGTCTATGTCTATGATTTATTTTTAAATCATCTCAATAAATCATGTGATCTTGCCTTTCCAAAGCACTGAGAAACCACAACAATGACTCTTCATGCATGAGAAGTGATGCTGTGATGTGTTTCAAGTGTATTTCTTTTCCATTAGATGTCCTGTTGTTCTGTCAATATGGGCCATCTCTGCTTTTCCATTCAGTCCTGTAGTCTATCTTTTATGGTGTTTGTTAGTAGAGCAAACATTTGATGATGGAGTTCTTACAAACAAAATATGCATTTCAAATATTGATATTAGTCAGAATTAGTTAAGAGCAGGCCCTCACTGAGGCTGAAAATATCTTTTTCCAGGAGTGTGCTGGCCAACATAAGTAATAAAACACGGAACATACAACTACAATGAGTTAGAAGAACAATCAGTATTCACAAAGCTGATGAGACCAAAATGATTTTAAATGGACAAACAGCTTAAATGTACTCGATGTCTAACAAGAAACATCCTGCTAGTTCAGCCTTGATCTTGTAGATGACTTAATGAGGCTCTTAACACATTTATAGAGATGTAGATATAGAGATGATTGTGGCATTAGATAAACACACTGATGTGTTTTGCGAGATGGATCAAAACCGTTGATGACTCCATTGAGTCAACAGAATTTGGCTGTATTGACCACCAGCTGTGGTCCCATTGAAGACGCTGGTTGTTGATAATTACCTGCGAAGTATTTGTTTCAAACTTTTTACCCTGGCGTCTTGTTAGAACCTAACCACCTAACTTTTCCAAATGGTATTATTGTGGTGCCGGTTAACCTTTTTTTTCTTTCCTCCCGATGGCAGACAACGATATATAGTGATGGAACCAATGTAAACACATATGTTTCATTATTCTTTATCCAATACATTGTGCAGTTACCATTACTTGATAATGATGTGTTGAAGCAGAAAAAACTTGTCTGTTGCCAGTTTAAGCTAAACCAGATGTGTAACGACCAACATTGAGAACAGAACAATGCAGATGGAATCATAACCTGCATTGTGATGTGGAAGAAGAACAGAAATGTCAAAAAAACAACCTATTTCCAATGTTAAAGAAAGTGAGAAAAAAAATTTGTTAAATCTATTCTGGGCTGAGACACCTCTTCCATCCAAGTTTTGTTGAAATCCGTTCAGTAATCCTGCTGACAAACCAACCAACAAATAAACAGACAGACAAACAAACAAACAGACGCAGGTGAAAATAACCTCCTTGGCTGAGGTAACAATAGAAAATGAATTTGTGATATATTTTGATATACCTTTGATGAGCAAGGGAGCTATTGAGGGAGAGGAGCACAAACTCTCGATATGAGACTTGCACACGCACGACAAGAGCCATCAGATGAGTGAGGTGTGATGCACTTTCATCCATTTATTTGTTTGTTTTACAGGCTGTGGGATGACGGGATCATCGATCCTGCCGATACTCGTCTTGTTCTGGGACTGAGCCTCAGTGCTGCGCTGAATGCACCAACGAAGAAGACACGTTTTGGAGTGTTCAGGATGTAGAGCCCTCAGACCTTCCTGTCAAGAGCTGGACGTGTACTGTAATTATACTAGTTTTTGTAGATGTACTTGTGAGAATAAGAGCAACAAACAGAGAAAACAAAAATCACTAAAGTAGACTCACACAGCGTTGGATCCATGTGATCGGATGGTGATGGTATGCTGTTGTTGTGGGACATTTCCACTAATAAGTTGTGCCTTAACTGTTACTATTCCAGTGTGAATGCAAACTGTTTCCTTCCTCTCTTTGATGGACCTGGTTTTTTATCAAATACTGTAAATGTTGAATCATAAAAATGTAGAACATAAAAGTGCTGTCTTTTTATTCAGGACCATGACTGCAAGAGGAAATTAAATCCTCATAAGGGGGCGCTGTTTAGCTGTAAATATCTGATCGGCCAGCAGCTAGAGGGATGACAGAAGTAACATTCGTCAAGCTAATTGCCTTTTTAGATGACGCTAAATGGTGTTCTGGTATTGACAGAGGAGCTACTTTGAGGAAAATCCTAACAAAATAAAGTGTTTAAGGACGTCCGTGCCCAGTGCAATTATCTCTAAATGCACACTTAGTGTAAAATGACTTGTCCGGAGACATCAGTGCTTTTATTGTTCCGCCTGAGCCGCCCCTTCTGTTTGTTTTTGTGTTGCAGCAGGCAGAAAAAGGATGTGGTCTATAGATGGCATGTTGCAGGCAGTGTGCCGCAGCTGAGCCACCGAGGGGAGAGTGCTTAACTTCACCAACTGGCCCCTCTTTCTTTCCCCACCTCTCTTTTTTCCATTTTGTCCGTTTATCTCTTTGAGCGAGCATGTTGCACACAGTTGTTATGCTCGCATATTGGTATAGACCATCTGAATACACTCTGGCAACAAGTTACAGTTTTTTTCCCTCCATAGGATTTTCAGAGGCCAAGGATTAGGTGCAGCAGTGGATTTGAATATTCGACTGTCTTCGTATGCAGCCGGCTAGTTTAAAATGCTTAACTGGAAGCCCCTTACTGCTCCTCTGTGTGTGACTGTGTGGCGGCTGCACTGAAGCTGTGGAGCGCCTCACCTTAGGGAAAGCAGAAATAACTCGGGCCATGATGTGCGTGCGTGTGTGTGTGTGTGTGTGTGTGAACGCCACCCGCGCACATGCACATCCTCCTACCACCACCTCTTGCCACCAATTTTTAAAAACTGGTTTGCCGGTCATGCCTTCATCTCTTTCCACCAAATGTCAACGTGGGAGGCATTACCAAACAGCATGAACCAGTTTGAAGAGTCTAGATTTCATTGAAGTGAGCAAAACTTTCTAGAGATTTTAAGACTCAGAGAAGCTTGGTCTCATTCATGTTCTCAAGAGGAGACGCAGCGGGAAAATGTCAATCAGGAGTATTTATGATGCCTCTCTGTTGTCAAACAGCTCTTAATTGCAGTAATGATCCCTCACTGGGTGGCTTCCAGGTCTCCCCTGACAGAAGGGCGAGGTCGTTCTTTTGTCTGGCCAGAATATCTGGCAAGCTCTCCGTCTGATGTTGAGTATTTTTGGCTTTGAGGTTGCACAACACTTGACAACCTAGAGGATGACAGGCTTCCCCAGCATACACTGGATTAAAAGGGCGATCGGGACAGGTTGCCTGACACGCAGACAGATGCTCTCATTAACGGCTGTGTGCAGCCAGTGTTCTCAAACTTTGGATGTTTTTCGGATCATCGGAGGAAATTAAAGTGACTGGGAGAGGCTCAGAAAACCAGACACTCCACATCAAAAGTTGTCAAGTGTCAAACTTTTCATGTTAGAAATCCTTTTAACATCTTTGTCGTATATCTTTTATAGTGTCATACAGATGAATTATATCTAAATCTAGTCAGATGCAGTGAGGCTGCTTTCTAGCCGAGCTTATAATTGTGGGCGGAAAGTATCGCATTACATGTGCTCCAATAGTGAACTTGGTGGTACTAGCTAGAAATAATTGCACAAATGTAGCACATTTCATTCCACTGCACTTATTTGATGACTATAGAATCTAATCAGTATGGTAAATTTACTTGCATTTATATAGCAGTTTTCCACCTACCAACAACACAGAGCGCTTCACATTTACCCATTCTCATGCACATTTACACACGGATGTCAGTAGATGCCATGCAAGGTGCCAACCAGCTCGTCAGGAGCGGTGCATGACATTTCCACGCTCAGCGGTTCTTTTGAGAGTAATTGAGGGTTCACTGGCTTGCAGCTGGTGGATACAGTGATCTAGCCACCGACCTGATTAATGGACGACCCGCTCCACCTCCTGAATCCCGGCAGCCCGGGGAAATTCGCAAGATACCTGGCAGATAAACCAGCATCACCCTCTTTGACATTACAGTGGTGAACAAATGAATGTATCAATAATTATAATCCAATAATGTAGCTATACTTTAATTATATTTGTATTTTAACTTAAAGGTCCAGTTTGTGAAGTAGTTGATTGTCGAGTCTCGCTCCCAACTCATGATGTACTTGGCTTGGTGGGTTGAGCGTCAGTATTTGTCGATTAGCGGGTGACACTCAGCAGTCAAGTCTATTACAAATTGGACCTTTTATGTACAAGATCTGAGAACTTCCTCCACCTCCTCATACACATTAAGTGGCTTTGAGTGGGGGTGAGTTTTTCAGGAAACTCTGCAATCTTTACAACGCAGCAAGAAGGAAAAACGCCTTGCTGTGTTGTTCCTCATTAAAGTAACAGGAAAGTAGGATCTCACACTGGCTGTCTTCATCGTTTTTAAAAGATTTTAGTTAGATTTCTCAAATTCAGATGTACACCTAAACCTCAACCAAACATAGACCCACAATCTTTAACGGCAAAACAAAGACAGAACAACCTACAACAACAACACATTTATACCACACATACATACATACAAATAAGCTCAATTCATCCTCATTATGTCATATATGCTGAACATAAATTGAATATGTTGGATATAAATAAAAATACATGTACATCATGCGTATATTTATGTTTCATCCCGACAAGTCAGGATCCTTTTCCTCAGATTCCACTTCGTTTATACTTGCCAGTTCACCCAGAATTAACCTAAATCATGGTCTGAAATGGTGCCATGAACAAAAATGTAAAACTCCTGGTTTTGAATAAGGTTCTTTTGGTTGATAATTGCCCCCTTTGTTCTGCTCTGACCTTCCTGTGGAGGAGGCTAAGTAGATGACGACTTTCTCCTTTTAGATTTACACTCATTCCGCAAAGCAAACCTTTTGTTATTTGGCTTTTGTGAGGCTTATTGTGATTGACGTGAATTCAGACTAAAACTATTCTGTAGTCAGTAGTCACAGGTAGATTGTGTTACCTGACTGTGGAACTGATTTACCCCAAGAAACCTGAAGTGTGCTGTGTGTTGGGTTAGTTTAAGGTCAACACCGAATTGTCAAAACGTGAAACTCAGCCTTCTCATCATTCTTAACCTCTGAGACGTTTGTTCTCCCCTCAGTGCGAACAATCCAGATTACTGATTCATTTGTGTCAAATAAATTAGAGCCAGTGTGATTCAGGAGCTCATTCACTCTCTGACAGATCTGCTGAGACAATTATGACTCATGTCGGAGTCACCCCACAGCCTAAAAATAATCATGACTGAGAATTTGGGTCAGTCTTAATGTCCACTTCCTGGAGCGAAATGGATTATTGTCGGGTGGAAAATGCTTTTTATTCCCCCCACTCAGTCAGAAATCACCTGCTGAAACACGAGAGAGAAAATGTGTGTTTGAAGTGTTGAGATAACTGCTGTGTTTTAATTTGGAAGAAGAGATATTCTTTGTTTTTGTTTTTTTCAATTTGAATGAAACTCATTGCCAACAACACAATCATTTAAATAGCCTCTTACTTCCAGTTCAGTGCTGCTATGTTAATGTCATTATTGGTCTCTGGAACAGTAAACAATGTGTTTTTTTAAAGGGTAGTGCCACCAATTGTACAAATGAATGTGTGTTTACAGGTCTTGTGGAGTACCACTGCATATGTAAAGAGAGTCGTATAAAACCTTTTGAGGCTCCAGAGAAAGCTGCACGTAAGCTGTCCAAAATGACGGAAGCCCTAAATGGCCATGAGTTCATCATATTGTTTTCTCTGTTTTCCCGTGAAATGAGTTAAACTTTGTTTTCTTGAGCTCATAAGGTATTTATGTCGTTATCAGGAGATAACAATGTTGTTTTCCTGAGAAAACAAAATCATTTTGTCATTATCAGTGCTGACAAAATATGAAATGAGCTTGATATATACAACATTACGTTCATCTGTTTTTTTAATTCACTCAAAAGCATAAAACCGCAAAACAAATGAGGATAAAGACTTACTGGCTACATGAGTGATCAAGTTGTCCATCAGTTGTCATCGCTTTCTCGTGATCTTGAATCAATTAGGTTATCTCAAGAAGACAAAGTTCCTTATCTGGACATCTCGACAAACATAATCACGGGGAAACAACAGTTGTTATCTTGTGATAATGACACGAGGAAGTCATGAACTCAAGAAACCCAATAACATTTAACTCACTGTCACAGGAAAACTGAGGAAATAATATGTAGATGGCTTCTGTACATAACGAGTCCAATAGTGTGACTAGAGGCACAATGCCTGACCAGTGGGCTGCTTTTCAGCACCTGGCGCCTACATCACCCATAGTGCATCTATGCTACTCTGAGATATCAGCATTTAATTATGGACAAATGATCAAAATAGATACAACTGAAAACCTGAGATTTTGCCTTTTTTCATTCCACGCATCCTTTTTTCATTTTCAAAACCTGGTGCCTACATTACCCACAATGCAGCTGAGCCACTCTGTGACATCAATGGAGACAATTTATCAGATAGGGTTGCTCCTCGTGACCGGTAAACAGACTTTAATTTGTAAAATGAAAAACCCTTTGACACTGACTTCACTTCCTTATTGCTGAGGTTTTCATTTAAGGACTGCAAAATAGCTTTTTGTCCTTTCATTATTCGAAAGCCAACATGTCACCCAATCCTTTGACACAAACTAGACTTGAATATCTCATGAAGTTGGCCAAAAATGAGTATGTCAGAGACGAACAAACATAGTCTTGTTTTGCTAAAAAGGTAATTCACAGACAAATAAATATACAGTACATTTTGTGACATTACACACACTGTAATAAAACAATAACAGAAATCCAGATACAGGCCCATCTATTTGGGAGTTTTGAGTGGTGGTGATGCTTAGAACACAATCGGTCCAACATCAGGTTTATAATCCTGCATTTAAAAAGTATCAAGGTGATAAAAACAAATAGCTGAACAGTGCTAAGCTGTAAGATGAAACACGGGGAGAGGTTTAAATCATGAAAAAGAAAAATCTGAACGACTTAAAACTAATTACCAGACAGAGGCAGAAGCAGCTGTTTTGCAAATGAAACACACTGCAATGCAGACGAAGCTGCAAATCCATCACGATGACCTGTTTCATCAGGACACATGTGAGTTCAGAGCGCTGCTCAGGATCACACCAGGTCACACCCTCCCTCCTCTCAACTTTCTGTCCCGGGTCCTGGGTGAGGAGCCTCCGAGAGCAGCCGCAGCCCCGGTGTCGGTGTAGCGTGTGTGTGTGTGTGTGTGTGTGTGTGGTGCTGGTGCTGGTGGCCCGGACGCCGAAGTGACGAGCCTTGTGGTGCAATCTACGTGAGCACCGTCCCCGGGACTGACAGGGCCGGAGGTCCAATGAGAACGAGCCGACATATTGAGGTTGTCAAATCAAAGCCAAAGGGGAGGCGCTGTCCCGTCCTCGTCTGGATTACGTCATGCACAAACAGCTGGTCGTTGGCAAAA